>CM055404.1:149640716-149688548 GCA_029228625.1 Pseudolycoriella hygida | reverse complement strand
AACTAACAACACCCAACCCTACCCGAAAAAATAAATTCACCCAATTATTTTCTCAAAATTGAGTTTAAAAAATTCAAATGAAATCTTTTTAAAAAAGTTCGGGGTTGGGTCAGGAATGTCTTTCAAATCGGGTCGGGCTTTATCTTTTATTTTGATTCGGCTTCGGTTCGGGACGGGTTTGAAATTTTCATTTTAGATCGGCTTCGGTTAGGGTCGGGTTCGAATCGGGTCGGGTTCGGGTCCCATGAGGAAAAAATGTTCGACCCGCACCCCTTTAGTCTAAAAGTGTCACCGACCATATTTTTTCGACAGCTCACATGTCTGTTTTAAGCATTTAGCGATATTTCAATTTCTAAAAGCAGTTATGCTTACGGGGGTCTAAGTCACCATTAGCATAAGTTTCTGCGTAACACAAAAGAAGTGGCTCTTTCATTACCACAATTAATTTTCGCAAAGGGTAATGCTATCACTTCTGTCTCATTAGACACTTTTTGCTTAGAAAGCAGAAAATTTCCGTAATATAACAAACTGCTACGATAACATTTTTCCCAACGGAATATGTAACGGTTCACAGAAAAGGTTCTGATAAAATTAATTATTCTTGAAAAATGTTCTTTGTTACAGCTGTTCTAGCTCCGATAAATTTCATCAAAAATCGCAACAAATTTATGTCTATCGCAACAAAACCGACTTTTACGTCCGTATTTCAAACACATTTCCTAATTAACATCGCAATTAATTTATTCAATTTCATGTAAATTTCAGAAAGTCTACGCTAAAGCAATATATGAAAATATTGCCGAGAGTCCCGATGAATTGGCATTTAAACGTGGAGACATCCTAACTATCATTGAACAGGATACGGATGGTATAGAAGGTTGGTGGCTGTGTACATTACGCGGCAGACAGGTAATAAATATTTTTCCTTTCTTCATTTTACTATTCTATTTGTATGCGCGTATGTTAGTCTAATGTTAAATGCGACCGTTTTTTGTTTGATGAAACGTTTGTAATGGGGACCTTTAAATAGTCGATTGGAATGCAAGGGTAAATAAACGACTGCTATTTGTTAAAGAACTTATTTCGTTGAAATGGAATTTTAATAATGATTTTTCATGCGAAACATGTTTTTACAATACGTGTACTGAAAAGTAACGAATACGTAAATACAAATGTCGCGTCGGTGGATGTAAAACTATTGTTCAGAAAAGGACTAACGGCGCTTAGGCTACGCAGAACAAAGAGTCATAAAATGCCTTCATTTCACTTTATTGTTAAATTTAAGTTTCTTTGGTTCTTATTCTTATGAATTGTTTGAAAAGTTCTAAAAGCCGGCAGTTGTAAATCTGCCGAAAAAAGACGTTGTGAGCAACCTGATTGGTATATTATGACCATATATACATGTCTGCATTCGCTTTTTGAATTGACACTTTACGAAGGTAAATTTTTTCCTACCTACCCTAATAAAAGAATTATGTGGAACTATTAAATTGGCGCCTGACTTCATGTTGAATAGATTTCGATTCACAATGAAGTTAGCTGAAGTTTTGACATTGGCATTCTTGCTTCACGGTTATGACAGTTCACAATAGTAACATAACTCCTATTTAAATGCACTTTTTGCTTGGTGGGTTGACACTTTGAGTTTTTTAACTCCATTTACGATGCACTTTTGAAAACGCATCAAATTTTTCAAATTTTTTGCGCCTTTTTTCGCATACAAAAGTATATACACACGTACAGATGTGGTTAGGATATTATTGCAAAATTTTATTCATATTTTCTACATTATACACATTCACATGTATCATCGTTTTCAGATTTTTTCTATTGTTATAACAATGGCAAAACAGCTGAAAACGATAAAACGAGTGAATGTGTAGAATGTAGAAAATATAAATTCCTTCGTTGTAACTCCGTATAACTCTTTTTTAATGCATATACGTTTACTAAAAATTCAGGGCTCCCACACATCCAATATTTAAAAAATTGTCCGTCTCCACTTTTTTTCGAAACGGCTGCACCGATCACCCTGAACTTTTCTTTCGCTGAAGGTACATATGTCCCATGGTTCAAGTTCGAAAATGAGCAAACTCGATCGGGTAGTGTCCAAAAACATGGTTTTTTGGGGGTAGGTGAGACTTTTTCTCAGATATCTCTAGATTTAAGGCAGTTAGAAAGCTACTTCCTGGGACATAGCTGTAGAGAACTAAATTTTAGCGAACACGTGTATCAGGGGTTTCCCCAGAAACGTCTCAATCCCGAGATTTAGCCACTTCTTGAATTGGAAGGGATGATTCATATATCAAGAACTATGATAGATAGAAAGTTGCTTTCAAAGGCAAAGTTGTAAAGAATCAAATTTTAGCGAACATGTGTTTCAGTGTCTTCCCCAGGAACGTCCCGATCCTGATATCTAGCCACTTCTAGAATTCATATATCAAGAACTATGACAGATAGAAAGTTTCTTCCAAAGGCAAAGTTGTAGAGAATTAAATGTTATCGAACACGTGTTTCAGGGTTTTCCCGAAAAATGTCCCAATCCTGAGATTCAGATACTTCTAGAACTCAGAGGGATAAGAACATTAGACAACACGTGATTGGTGTCAGAGTTCAGAAAATGTACTTCGGGAGGGCTTTCGACGTTACTTTGGGTAATTTCTGAGAGTCGTTTAAATTCTGATAGTTCTAAAAGAACTTGACTATGCATTCTGATGCGCATTATATTTATGATAATAGTAAAAGTTTGGTACATCGAGGCTTTTCGCTCGTGAAGGCTTTTCGCTCGTGAAGGCTTTCCGCACGTGAAGTTCTATATTTTGCGATGTTTTTTCATTGCATATTTCTAAGGCAGTGATCATCAATTTTAAATTCCAAAACATCTACTGTTTGCATAACACATCCCTTTATAGATTCTCTCAATCAGAATATATAATTATTGAGTCTTAGTGTCAAAATTTGATCTAAAAAAACATCTCAAAATACTCGACTGCATAATACGATGCGATGTTTTTTCACATCACATTTTGACACTTAGACTCAATAATTATATATTATTATTCAGAGAATCTATAAAGGGATGTGTTATGCAAACAGTAGATGTTTTGGAATTTAAAATCAATGATCATTGCCTTAGAAATATGCAATAAAAAAACATCGCAAAATATAGAACTGTCAAAATATCTAGCACGCTCTTAAGACCACGTCGCAGAAATGTGTATTGTCAAATTTGCTATTTTTTTTAGAAGAGAATCCTGCGTAAATAACAAATTCTTCAAAATTATGGCTCATGTACTGTGAGAGGATGACTCTAACACGAATAATAGATGGGTCAGAACTCAAAATGTTTAAGTATAAAGAAACAAATTTGCTGTGAAATAACATCGCAACCTAACTTGGAATGCGATGATTTTTCAAAGCAACTTTTGACCTTAATACTCAAATTTTTTGAATTCTGATTCATCTATTATTTGTGTAACAGTCATCCTCTCACCATACATGAGCTATAATTTTGATTTATTAGATATTTACGAAGGAATCTGTTTTAAAAAAACATCGCGAATTTGACAGTTCATATTTATGCAATGTGCTCTTAAGTATTTTCTAAAGCTATCCGCTAGCTGTAGCACCCATCGTTCCAAATCGCATTTGTTACGCCATCTTCATGGTCAGCTATTGGCGTGCGACGCGTAGCGGAAAGAAATAGAACATTCAAGAGGCACAAAATGTTCATAGAAAGTAGAGACATTTAAGCGTAGTGAAAAAAAATGGAATGAGAGGCACAAAAATCGCATAGAAACTTCTGCCATCTACAAATCGCCAAATGAAACAATGCTCTAAAATTGATCCGGTGTTTTGACCACAGAAATTAATAACGCTTTTGTTTGTTAATGAGTAGAAAGGCTATTGAAATGTGAAATTTGAATGAAATGATTAAAGTTTACAAATTTTCGTTCAATAAACTAAGTTTGTAATCGCCGAATGGTTCAAGGAACTTTCGTTCAAAATCAATACAGGGGCTCTTATCTGCTAGATACATGCTTCAGTTAAGACAACTTTTGTTTGTAGTCCATCTCCTTGCAACTTTGCGTTCTGCTTCGAAAGCCTCGAATGATCAACAGAACGTCTAATTAAATAAAGAAATTCGCTTTCATTTCACAAATGCCAATATTTAAAAATATACTCAAATTTACTCCTCAAACCAAAATCTTCTAAGATATCAATCTCTTAAAGAAAAACATTGAAGTGAAGCAGCACCATAACGTAAGAGCGGAACGAAAAAAATCGAATTTACAGCTGAACGATTTTTATGTCAGCTCTGTAAAGTTGATCAGAGAGCAGTTCATTATTACATCTGAAATGTGGCCGTAAATGGGGTTGATTTATTGGCCATTCCCGATGAAAAAGCTTTTCTTCCAGTCGTCTTAAGATTGTATTTTCCGAAATATAATGTCGACATCATCAATATCATAAAATACCAAAAATATGTTTCCGTAAATCCTTTTTTGTAGTCGAATTTATTGAAAATGTTTACAATTCATCATTATTAGAGAAAATGTCGGTCGTTTGTAGTTTGTGTGTTTTCTAAGGGGATAAAGGAAAAACATTAAAGTAATTGGAAAGAGGCTTTTCGATTTGGTCAAGTTAAAAATGAAATGTTTTTCCGGTAGTTTCCCTTCACGAGGTAAATGGACCATTGTAAGCATCATTGCGTCGTACGAACTCCAAATTCTACCGTTTTAATAATTAAATGGACAACCAAACAAAGTGATTGGATTCCACATTGTAAATTCGGTACTAATCTAAATAACATTTTGATTTATTAAACATTAATTCCATTATGCCGAGTCATGATCCGTAAAACAATTTGTCTGAAACGATGGTCCGTTTTATATCGAAAATAGTTGTTTAGTGTTTGGTTACAACAATGGAACATTCCAACCCCCGACCCATTGTCTAACAACGAATTATGCTTTTTACACATATCACATATGCTTCGAAACCACAACCAACTCATCAAACGTAAGCGAATTCGAGCAGACGTGCATAAGGGAAAGTTTTTTTTTTCATTTGTAATTTTTTTATTAGATTTTTTTGTATTGTTATTGTTTACATTCGTATAACCGACTGTAAATTCCATTCATACAAAAATCGTTTCTTTTCGTTTTACTATATACTCGAGACCGCTTTTGAACAAAGATATAAAATATCAAATAACCGAGCTTTGCACAATCGAAAATTGAATGAAAATATTTTATTGTTTAGTTGTGCAGTCACGGAAAGGAAGTGACGATAGTTTACTCTAGACGAATATAGTGGGTTTAGTGTAATTCGAATTTGATGATATGAATATTTGTAAAACCGATCGTGAATGAAGGTTTCTATAGCAAAACGATCAACTGAGGCTTTAGGAGAAGAATTCCACATTCCTGTTTTTGCATTCATTGCGGTTTGAAAATATTTTTTTATTCTGCCCCGACTTCAAAGCGTCTCTGAGAAAAATTGGATATTAAAACATAATCCAGTCACTTGATTTTTGTTTTGAAAAGGGAATTGTTATGAATCTCTAATCTTTTCTGGTTGAACAATTGGAAACTCATATTCATTGTGTTCTCAATTGTCTGATAAAAAATGGCAATGAAATAAAAGGTTTTAAGTCAGCTCCTTACTTTTGACACTTCGGGTGAACCCTATGTTGTTTTGAGGTGAGCGGGCCGCCCGAAACTTGAGAAAAACCCTACCCGAACCCGAATCAATTTGTCGGGTTGGGTTTTTAGTTTTCTTTTTTTTCCTGTCGGAAAAGTTCAGGTTCTTACGCACTGGAAGGAAACACTTTTTTGACGACTTATTTACCCAAAAATATAAGGTAGTGGGAATCGATCCTGGACCTTAAATGCCTAAGTTGCAAAAAAGCTTTGCCCGCCTGTGGATACTATAATTCGATCTTCACCGATTTCAAAAAAGGAGTGTTGAGATTGAAAATTGGCAAATTCCGGTAAACAACTTCGAAAACTTGGTTTTCTGAAGGTCGGCGAATTTGTTTCGCTTATATCAACGCAATTTACGCACGCTTTTCAGTGTTTTGAAATGAAATGTTTTGAAAGAAGGATATGAACCTTGATAAAATTAACCATAATGTGAATTGAGAATCGATTGAGAGGCGATAGTTGCTTTTTTTCTGGAATATTTCGTTAATTGTAAGGGTTTGCTGCGATGTAGTGTAAATTGTTGAAAATTTATTTTCAATATACATTAAGGGCTCGACACGAAATTTCTGATAATTGGGTCTCTTTGTTATATCTATTCTGATTTGTACATATGTCCTCTATTTGTTTTTGTTTCAGCCCATTGTGCCTACTATTTGGTTCAATTTTTCACGGAATTTTCCTGCACTAGTGATGTAGTTCAGGATATCCCTAGGATGTAGGTGCCTTATCAGTTATACTTGATAATGTAGTTGCCCAAGTACTTAAGTCTGTTTGTGATGTAAGCTGGACAATTGCAAAGGAAGTGCTCTAAGTTTGCTTCACATAGGTCGCAGCTTGGGTCCGTACGTGTACATATACCTATAGTGGTAAGGTGTTTGTTAAAGTAGAACTGAACATCAGAACTGATCAGTTTCAAAACTGATTTGGAAAAGTAGTATTAAAACTGATCAGTACTGATCCGTATCAGTTTTAAAACTGATCTTTATTTATTGATCAGTACTGATTCATATCAGTTTTAGACTGATTAGTACTGATCCGGATCAGTTTTAAAACTGATCAGTACTGATCCGGATCAGTTTTAAAACTGATCAGTAGTGATCCGGATCAGTTTTAAAATGATCAGTACTGATCCGGATCAGTTTTAAAACCGATCAGTACTGATCCGGGTCAGTTTTAAAACTGATCGGTACTGATCCGGATCAGTTTTAAAACTGATCAGTATTTATACGGATCAGTTTTAAAACTGATAAGTACTGATCCGGATCAGTTTTAAAACTGATCAGTACTTACACTGATTCGTTTTAAAACTGATCAGTACTGATCTGGGTCAGTTACAATACCGATCTGGGCTATAAACTTATAACTTGTACCGTAAACTTGTAACCTGTTACTTAAAAATTATAACTCATAGCTCGTAACGTCAGCTTATAACGTAAACTTGTAACTTTTTACGTAAACATATAACTTACTACTTATAGCTATATGCATATGTTATAAATTTGGCTATAAGTCGCTTTGCCCAAACTCTCTATTATTGTTATTATTATTAAGGGAATAGTTGATTCCGCACCTATGGGTAGACTTAGTGTCGCTTGTTTAGCTAAGAAGTCAGCCTTATCGTTTCCTGGTATATTGTTATGAGCCGGTACCCAGATGAGGTCCACTCGATTGGATTTATCTGGATTGTTCAACCTTTTATGTCATTCCAGTGTTAGTCCTGAATCAAAAGTGACGGAGGATAAAGATTTTCCAGCAGCTTTACTGTCAGAACAAATGCAAATAATTTGAATATCGCGCTTTTTTCCGGGCTCGGGTTTGACTTTTTATTTTAGCTCGGGTTCGGGTTTGCCTATTCATTTTGGGTCAGGCTGCCTCTTCTGTTTTCATCGACTGTTGAACTAGTGAAAGGTAGCAGTTAAGTATTTATGGATTAGGATGCGGACTAACGACCGAATTCAGTACTCCATTTTTGCATACCCTATTATCAAGGTTCCTAAATCGGCATTATTTGCAGACTTGTTTTAAAGAACAATTTCTTCATCGAAACTAAAAACCCATGAGGTGTTTGTATATGCGCTCATAGAAAGTGTCAAATGGACGGACACACGGAAATGTATACATCATCTTATTTTTCACCACGACATGTGTCGTTTTCAATTATTTCACATGCTTGCACGATAAGAGGAAAACCAAACACTCCCGCGAATACTTCGAATGTCCAAGTCTTGTAAATCGTCCTACAAAATAATGCAAGTGAGTGCTCTTGTTTGAATGTGTGCGCTACCCTCGACCCGAAACCACTCAAATACCGACACACGCATTAAAATTTGCGTTTTAATGCCTGACTTACGTAATTCTGAAATTAACTATGATAGTAAGTCGACTTTTCAATGTGAATTTATGCAAAAAAAACTGTAAAACACCAAATATAGCGCTTGGTAATTTCGCAAATTGAATTTCAAAAGAAAAATATGAGGTAAAAATGTTACGCAACATTTTTTTATTCAATTAACTTATTGCAATTTTGTGCACTCCATACATCAGCGGACAAAGAGCACGTTTCCCTGAATAAAAACACGTGCGCTTATAATACGGTACGTGTAGTTCATTACTTTTCGAAGTTAAGTTTTCATACATAAAATTTTTAATGAAATTTTCATGCTGCTATTGTCAGTTAATATTTTTTGTTTTCAACTTTTATGAAAACAACATTGTTTGTTGCTTGTGCTGTATTGATCATAGCAAGGGAAAAAGTACAAACTTAATCAGGAAATTAATGTAATAATAAACTAAATATTTGTACACTTTACAGCTCAATGATAAATCGAGTGAACGTGAGTGCTTACGTTTCGTCTGAGTTGTTGTTTACTAGTGTTGAACAGTGTATTAACCAGCATAAATGCAGCGTTTTTTTCCAGGCAGTGGAACAGAATGCACGTCTGTCTGTTAAACTATGTGTTGGGTGACTTGTCAAACATTGTAAGGGACACATAAAAAGTGAAATCCTGGGTTCGTTTTTCAAATCTTTACATTATCAACTTGTGAAAGAAATTAAACTTTTTTGGTCTTCCTATTTTTGTACCAATAAAGGTAACGAAACAAATGTTTGGTAAAGTTTCGAATTCAACAAAAATTTTCCCATGTTACTGTCAATACCTCATACTTTTAACTTTGCCATTCGATAACTGAAATTGTTTGCCATTCGATAAATTGGATAAGTTTCAAACTACCGGCACTTCATGCCAAAATGTTTGTAGTTACAAGTTGAATATTCTCAATACCAATTCGTATGAAATATAAAAAAAAACTTTACACATAAAACCGATATAAAACGTGCCAAAAACTTCTTGCAATGGTTTAGTGTTACTGTGTTCGCATCGCAGGCAGTTCACATCGCAGGCAGTTCACATTTGATTAAGTCTGAAAAATTTGGAATTTCCAACGTGCATTCACTATTCAATTTATGTGTACAGCTCGCAAGACCAGTGCCGTAGCAAGACAAAATTGACCTTAGGGTAGCAATTTATTCTCACAATGATGTATTCAAGACGATGTTTGAAATTAAAAGTGGGGGGGGGGGACTTGGAAGTTAAGGAAGGTGTGAGACAAAAACACTTTCTGAACTCTCATAAACTTTTCGAAAAATTTAAAAATCAACACTCAAATTTTTCGAACAGTTTATAACAGTTCAGAGGGTGTTTTAGCTTCATAACTTCCAAGTGTCCCCCTCTTTTTATTTCCAATAACGTCGTTTTAGGCATGGATGCATCATTGAGAGAATAAACTACTACTCTAAAGGCAATATTTTATTGCTTCGACCCTGCACAAAATTTGACTTTTAACTTGAAACAATGACACTAAATAAACTTGATATTACAAGTTACAACTTATAACTTTTTCTACAGGCGGTTTCGGCTTTTCACACTCGTTGATATCTTAAAACCGCCCATTCAGAAAGTTAAAAAACCGCGACCGAAGAGGGCAAGAAGCTTCCATACTAAGCCGAAACCGCCCGTTGAAGAATTAATTCGCAGGGTACTTAGAGAGCGTTCAGGAACTAAAATGTTCAGTTAAACTTATCGCTCAGTGAATTTCATGACAGGGTTCTGACGTTTGTCGTTCAGAAACGATTCATTTCCACATGAAAAATTACCCGAACAAACAAAAACAAAACAAAATTATTTTTTACATATTTCGGTAACAAAATCGATTAAGTTTCCTTGTTTTCAATTATTCGTCACGTTATACAGCAATGACAATAAATTTCGCAGAAAATTTTTAATTTTGTTGAATACAAAATATAACAACAAAACATCAATTACCTTTCATGACATTTCTCACTATCTTCATGACCTAAAATACATCGTGAAGAATCTAACCTCAAAGTTAAACTTGACAGCATTAACTGAGCGACTCAGTGAAACATTTTTAGTTGCCGAACGCGTTCTTAAGTAATAACCCGTCAGGGATAAGTGAACATATTCCCTTAAGAATCGTATAGGAATCGTGTGGGAATGTATTATGCCATGGAAAATTTGTATGACGAAAGAAAAAGCGTTCACATATTCCGTCCGCTAAGATTTTTAGCGGCTAGACCAACTGTCAGAATTTACGGAGCCTGTTGCTCGAGAAAAATTTGTTTAAAAGTAGGCGAATTTAAAAAAGTAGATCAACCAAGTTTCCACATTTTTATTAACAAATTTTTCTTTGTAAATGATTTGAAATTTATCAGACGCGGTCTTTTTAGAGTTTTTGGGTGTTTTTTATACTGATGGCGGATTTCCGGGCCCTAAACAATCACACGCGAGCGGTAGGGTTGCCTGAGGACTATGTATTGGGACCAATTACGTTCATTGCAAATAACCCCGTTCGAGGCTCTGCCTTCTAGGTTAAAGAAGAGCTATGAAAAAATGGATGGCGCGACCGACAGACATCCTGATGAAAAGTGATCTATCCATTTCAATTCGGACGTTTACTTTTTTCTTCTTCTTATTCGTGTAAATTTAATGAATTACACGTAACGTTTTGGTGCATGTATTTCATGTCTTGCTGTAAGTACCAGTATTCTCTATCCTTGAAGTAAGTTTACTATTCTATTTAATTAAATTCTGCTATGGAATATTTTTTGGCTGTCGTTACACGACACGACTGTTACAAAACATAGAAAGACTAAAAATTACTCAACGAACTGCTTGTGAAAAGTAATTACATTTTTAAGAGACGGATGTTTGATATTTGACTCTGTTTTTTGTGGATTGCAAGTTCCGTTGTGAAACGTAAAATAAACAAATTCTCGTTTGTTCGATTATTTACTGTAGAGAGGTGTGGCAATACTTTCAATAAAAAAAAAACGATAGAAAAAGGATGTTAAATTAAATGGAATTAATGATTTCAGTTTTCTTGACAGGATGTCAGAAAGTAATGGCTTTCCCTGTATTAAACACAAGCATAAACCATTCGACCGTTTAGCGATAAAGCCGAAAAGTTGACTTCTAAAGCGTCATGAAAGCGTCTGTTTAGAATTATACCATCCCGTATATTCAATCGATCGATGTAATGTTTGGAAGAATAGATAGAATGTGTTCACAATAACGGCGAGGAGCAATAAAGAAAAGTGGAAATCTAAAGTGAAATGATCGTCATAAAATTTTTACAACGCCCTAAGCCATTTGTTTTCTTTTGACATAAACACTTAGCAGAAGCAAAATGTAATGGAAAAGAGAGCTGACTTTAATAATAATGTAAAAGACATTCAAGCATTAAGTATGCACTTTAGATATTTCTCTCTTAAGAATTTCGAAAAATAATAAACACACAACTTGCACAGTGGAATAAAAAAATCACTCGTCTCAACCTTTGGCTTCGTGTGAAAGTTTCATATTTCGCGCAGTAAAAAAATTATTTTTAGTTTGTTTTACATGTTGCACGTTGCAATTTCTCTGTGACGGGCAAAGTTAATTAACACAAAAGAACATATTTCTGAGAGATTTTTCGTCACTTTTCCAAAATAAATTGTTTGTTTCGTCAATGAGTACAAACAGAATGTTTTCTGCTTTGTACTGAGGTACTCAATTAATGATTTATAAGAAAAATGAAATTTGAATTGCTTTTTTTATTCCTAAATTGACTCCAACTTCAAGACAAGAGGGAATAGTACTCGGATATCCATAGAAGAATTACCACTATCATCAGTGTCGCCTCACTTTTGGCTTGTATCCATGCCTTTTAGTGCCACAATAGCTTGTGTGAATGCACGGGAAAATTCATATCCTGATTCCTAAACTAAGTTAACGACCTACGTATCACTAAAACTATCGAGTTCTCTATTTGTGCCCTACGAAGTAAGTTGGTTAAAAGTGATTCATTTCCCTGATGAAAGCAGACCTTCCAAGTATAGCTATGCACAATAAGAATGAGTCGCTATTTGTAATATCACCGTGCTCTCTATGTCTATGATTCTCCGAGTTCTCTCATTTCGCCATTTGAAATAACATACGAAATGAGAGAAGTCGGAGAAGTCATAAAAATAGAGAAAACGGTGATATTACAAATAGCGGGTCATTCTTATTGTGCACAGCTGTATATTTCAAAGTACCATGCAACATCGAAAGATAATCGATTGCGAACGTACATCTACCCTCAAATAAGATTAGCGGCTGCCCATAGCGATAATAGGCTTATTCTTAGACTTCGTTAATGTAGCTGCGGGGTTCCAGCAATCGGTAACAATTTCATTATAGGCTTTGGAAAAATTGTGAATCTTACCCACAAATAGATCGTAAAAATTAGTCGATCGTTGCTTCTTTAAGTTAACTTGACCCACAGTAAGGGAGCGTTCATAAATGACGTCTGCGTTAGAAACAGGGCCTATTTTTGAGAATTTTTTTTTCAAATTTTCTGAAATTTTATCGAATTTTATTTTTAATGAAAAATAAGTTGAAACAAGTTAAAATGAGTGTAGAATAATTAAGAATCGACGTAAAGTGTATTCTGAACCATATTAGAGGTCGTGCAGATGAAAAAAACCACAAGAAAACAAGCATGAATGGATGGCTGAAAATTCAGCCCTTAGTACTTATGTTAATAAGTCTAGGATGCCCGAAAACACCCAAAATAGGTCGTTTGAACAATTTTTCGAGTAAAAAACATCAATAATGCTTCAAAATTTTTATCAATTTTCAGAAAAATTTTTAGAAATTTTAAGCTAATTTGAGAAAACTTGAGAAAATTTTCTCAAATTTTCACAAATTCTCTCAAATTTTCTCAAAAATTGGCCTTGGTTAGGACGGAGGGGGAGTCTAAGAAAACAGGCACGTAATACAAAAAAACAAGTTTGTATGGAACATTGTACACAACTCCACCTTGTCTTGGGGATTGGGGTCCAAAAGCCCTAAAAAATGCATAAGTCATGTATGAACGCGCCCTAATAAATTTCGTAAAAAAATTGATATTTCGTATTTACGTAATTTCGTGATACACACATGGTACTTGGTGCTTACCGGTGAAAGGCATTGTTGGGAGGTGCCGGTATTCTACTCCTACTAGTTTCGCTGTTAGTTACATCTCATAGATGGCACTGGGTTTGTCGCACAGCTTACCACTGGCACTGTAAAACTTTCCGGTAATGAAAGGATCTCAATAAAGTAGAACCACAAACAGCGAAAACTAGTAAATAATGATCTAGCCTCTAACCCTTCATGGGTTGTAGGGCAGATTATTATATATTATTATTACATGGTACATAATAATATTTATCGTCTTCGCGTTTCGTTTTTGACGTTTACTAGGATAATAATAAATTATTGTGCAAAGATATATCAACTTGTCATTCCCCTACTTGTTTTCGCCCATACGATAAAAAATCGTGTGCTTTTGAGAAGCTTCACAGGAGTTTAATATTTAGTAGACTAGATTTACGTAACAATCAGCTGAAGGAAACATGAAAATACGTAATTTGTTCATCACACATCAACACATAAACAATTCAGGTTAATTTGCTCTGCTGAAGATACGTAATCCACACAAATTTTACGTTCTACACATAAATTTGTCAATACTACCAAACAATTCATGTTTACTTCAATTTATGTTCTTTTTTCGTTACACACTGCCTAATCTACACTTGTGTTGGATTATATTTTCGGATTCTATTCTATTCTGCTCAAGAACATACAAATTTTAAAATATTTCGTATTAATTCTGTACTGTGATGGCGGAAATAAACTATCGCCTACGAAATCACTGAATGAGAGTGCTTCTGTACTGAGAAAGTGTTATTCTTCCTGAATACAAAACCGGAATAGGACATTCGAAAAACATATTTTATCTGAAAACATAGGTTTATGGGTTACTTACATTCGTTATTTCTGTAGTGTTTCATTCACTATTGTCGATTCAAACGTCATATTTCTTTGAAAAAATAATTTTTTTTTCTGATCGTTGTCATAGCAGCCTTTTTATGACACATAAAAGACCTTCTCATTGTCATTCAATGAACTGTATTATGTTAAAGGATTTCATTATATTGTGTGTAGTTTCGTTTATTTTACTTTTTTCGATTCTTTTTTCTTTCACAACATAAAGTGGTGATAAGATGAGGCTTTTATAAGTGTTAAAAAGTTGTAGCTAGAGCAACTCAAGAATTGAGAGGGATATAGAACAGAATAAAAGAAGAATGGTGCAAAAGGATTCCAGTGTACTTGTTCTCTCCGTGTAGTAGACTTACTTTCATGAATACAGTTCGACAGTTCAGGTAGACGTTTTCGGCGCAAAACACGTAGTTTTTATAAATTCTTATTTTGTATTTTTATGTGCGTTTTAAACTTATTATCGATGGCGAGTCGATTGTAGGTTTTTGCATTTATATTTCTCAAGAAAAAAAAAAAGAAAAAAAAAAGAAAAGACGAAAAGAATGTCCGTCCACAAAATTATATTATTTATTTTATTTATTTATTATTGCGTTTAAAATAAAAAAGAATGTTGAAAGTGGGCTTGCGGTATACTAACACTAAGATCTTGAAAGTGGTGACCAAAGTTTTTAAATTTCTTTGAAAAAGTATTGTTTCATTCATCTCTTTCATGTCTTAGACACTTCTAGTTGTAAACAACGGTTGATTCATTAATGACGTACATTTTTGAGTTCCTTCCCCTTTCTCGGGAAACAAACTGCCTTTTGCTTTGACTCCCTCTTCGCGTAGAGCTTCTTTCTACCAAAAATAATGTTTTCTTTCAACTAATCCGTCACCTGTCAACTCTCAACAGTGCCTAAAGTAAGTTTTTTCCACTGAGAGGGAGGGAGGGGGGGGGTAGATTTTTATCGCAAAGGCGTGTATTCTGATTTTTACACAAGTGGAAATCGGCAGGACTCGCAGGAATCGTAGCAAAGCTCTAGTTAGATCATTTGATCGACGGTGTAAAGACCCTACTTTGGTGAAATGTGAGACAATCCACTCCGTAGCGATGTCATGTGGCGTAGAGACCAATTAGTGGGAAATGGGGAGATGGGTTGGCGTAGTGGTGAACGCTTTCCACGTAGAAAACCCGGGTTCGATCCCTAGGATGTATAGGATTTTTCTGTAATTAACTATCGATAAGGAACATCTCTAAGCTTACCCAAGTTTCACTCACATATGGGGAGAGATAGATATGTGTACTTTCATCAGAATGGCATTTAACGCCATCTTGTAGACGGAAGAAAAAATTGATGGGAAATTTTCGTGGACAAGTAAACCCTAACAGTCCTTCATAGGTGACGCTCGTACTGGACACACAGCATCACATTCAATATGATATGGACACCGAACAAGTGTGAATGATGATAGCCTGATGGCTCGCACAGAAAACGTACAATATCATCACTATGTCTGCCGAACCTGTTAGTTCTACTAACCTCCCGGCAATATGAATCATCGAGTACTACAAACAGTGAAATTAATAAGAATCTAATGTTAATGTCTGTATGTAATGAAATGTAATTGTAATTGTAAAAAATATATCGTTGTAACCATACGCATAAAAAAAAAGTAATCGAAGTTCAACGGTTGATTTGTCGTAATCTTGTTGAGTTTGTGCCACCTATCCAAGCTGACATCCACAGCATCGTTCACCAATTTACGATGTCAAAACATTAAATTGATGCAAAGTTGCTTCTTATTAACATATTGAGCACCACATTTACGGCTCGCCTTCAAAATTCGGAAGACGGACGACGAAATCCGGATGCTACAAAGTCCGTACACAACAAAATCCGGATGCTACATAATCCGGACGTTTCCATTTCTGAAATTCAACCGGCTCATGACGCTTCTGAATTATTTTTTCGAAAAGGGTTTCAACTAGACCATGTGGCATCGGCTTACCGGTGAAAGGCATTGTTGGGAGGTGCCGGTATTCTACTCCTACTAGTTTCGCTCCTAGTACATATCATAGATGGCACTGGGTTTGTCGCACAACTTACCACTGGCACAGTAAAAACTTTCCGAAGCGTTACGCAGCGTTACAGGGGGGAGGGGTACGACAGTAGCGTTACGTAACGCAACATATTTCTTACAAAGATGTCGTAAAAAGTTTTTAGTCGATAAGAAATTTGTAAATCGTATTTTCCATTATGTGACGTTCGAACTTTGTCAGCATGCTCATCATATGTATGTCGAAAAAATCAAAACAATGGTAAAATGGGGGGTCTAAAAAATGCCAATTTTAGCGGTACGTAATTTATGAACGGCCCCTTCGAAAGTTGAAGATTGACAAATTTGGACAACTCACCATTTCTTACCTTAGTTTTTTTTTAAACAAGATCAATATCAATTTATTGGTTTACTAAAAGACAAACTGACTGCATGTACACCCACATGCGAATTTTCGATCATTTTTCATGTAAATTGAAATCAATCGAAATTTGAAATCAAAATATAAAATTAAATAAAGATGATTTCCATATTCTTTAGAGCAACTTTTGTCTTTGAAAAACGTAATTTATCGCAAATAAATAAAATACGAAACACATATCAGGCTAATGGTCTATTTCTTTTTGCTGTTTTTTTTAAATGTTTTTGTTGAGAATTTTGAATAGAAAAATGGCTGGGGAACCGGAAAGCTTCATCGAAACAATATACAGGACCTATTCATATGAAACTGGGCAAGCTACTATGTTTGTCACTTTCACACTAACATAGAATGATTGAGAGAATCATATAAGATTATATTTGTGAAGTGATTTTTGAGACTTCGTATATGTGACGTCATCTTTTTTATGTCGTATTTGAGACGTCATTTTTGTTAAATTAGAAACAAGGCGACACTTGACAGGCCAGTTTTAAATTATGCCATTTATTTAAAAATTTCCGACCGGTTTCGAGAGTCAAGCTCTCATCTTCAGGGTATGGTCAAGACTTGTGCCATCGTATTTGTAACGTCATTTTCGTGACGTCATTTTCGTGACGTCATTTTCGTGACGTCATTTTCGTGACGTCATATTTGTGACGTTATTTTTATAACGTCATACGTGTGACGTCGTATTTGTAACGTCATTTTTGTGACGTAATTTTTGTAACATAATTTTTATAACATCGTTTTTGTGACGTCATTTATGTGACGTAATTTTTTGTGACGTCATAATTGGGACGGTGCACAGATGGACGGACGGACAGGAAGAGTGCATACATAAGGTGGCTATCGCTACTTAATAAAAGGCGAAAGGGAGATTATTGAACGTCGCCAACTATTAGTCAAAATGATGACGAATTGAAGCAAACACGATCAATTGAATCAAATAACGATACATTAACATTACAGAAGATTGGTGACTGGATGCGTCCCTGAAGACTATTCATGTTCTACATGGCGTTAGATCCCTCTTTAAGCTCTAAAGCACAAGAAAATGATTTAAATGTTCGAGCAAATGAAAAGGTACAAAAGAAAGGCTAAAACGTGACTGACAATTAAAAATATGTGAAATTAAAGTTTTCGTCTACGAAAAAAAAATATTTTCAAAGGGTACAAAACAACGGTAAATCCATAAGCTAACGACCCAAGAAAAGCTTTTATTTAAAAATGTTTTTGAATGCTAAGAAAATGATAGAATGGCTTATATTTTGCTGTGTCGCAAAGTTTTTACGGGAAGGGAATTATGGCTTTATGCTTTCCTCGCTTTCCATTTGCGTAAAATTTTTACTGTATTTATTTACGCTCTTTTATTGTTGGTTGTAAGATAAAACACGTTATGGAACTTTGTGGCTCTCAATCACAGCATAATATAAAATTATATGAGGACATTGAATCATTCTCCCCATCTTACTGTCTTTTCTTGAAAGAAAAGGTCAACATTTCGACAAGCAGTCAGGCACTTTTATGTTTTATTGCACTTTATGTTATGTCGTGAAAGAACATAAGTACAGAGAAGTATTTATATAACGCTCCGTTCCATGGATAAATATGGATATAATGGATGTGAAGCCATGTCAGGGATAAAACCGATGCTTTTAATGGATTATTGTTGCAATGCTTGGTGCTACATAAAATATGAGGCTACATTCTCAAACAAAATTATAAACAGGTACACAAAAGCGTCGACACATTTCATGTTTTATAAACTGAAAAAAGATTAAATTATTTATTTCAATGTTCAATTCCTATGTTTTCTCCCGGCACTATGCCATTAAATTAATCTCCGACATCTGTCACAATTCCAGCCTTAATCTATCTTCGAGCATTGTAATCGTGCATGTTACGTTTATTTTATATTCATTGGATCTGACTAATCGAAAAATCAATGTGTGTTAAGTAGTTTTCTATCTTTTGTATGAATGAAGATTTCAGTCAATAGATTTACATACGTTAGGCATTGTTAGCCCTATAGAAGAAACCGGTCATGTTACAGAAAATAATGTTGTTTATTGTTATTGTTTGAATGGCAAGTGAATGAATAGTAAACTCGGAAGCAGAACTGAAAAGCATATTGCTATCTTTATAGCATTTCTACTTGAAGCAAATATGCCACTTGTTTTCTCTTGCCCTCCATTTGGGTTCGTTCTAATTTCTAAATTCGTCTAATTCAATTGATTTCTTTACTTCTACCCGTTTACTTTTCCTTCCGAAGATTCCATCACCTAGCAAACTTTATCTTTGCTCGAAAAATTTGAGTAAAAGTCGAAGAAAAAATTTCCGATAGAAATATTTCAAGTGACTATTTTCACCTGCGTGTTATGGTAGATTCGGTTTGTACCATATCACAGGCAATAGACACTTTCAGTCCGCTCGACATTTGAATTTTAATTTAAACTTGAATAATTTGAGACAAGATGGCACTATAAAAATATGTTGTTTGTGTGCTGATTTTACGTAATTACGCATATATCGTACGAAATTCGATTGGAACGCAGTGAAAAATTCAAAATTGAACCGCACTAAAAGCGTCTATTGAATGTTAGTTTTTGAAAAATGATATCGTGTGCAAAAAGCATTCTCAATACCACTGGCGCTATTTGCGGGTTTCACGGGCAATATTGTTAAAGCTCGCTACTAGGGGGTATTCGAAAGTAAAAGAAAGGGCGTACTGGCTCCAAGATTGTTATTTTGAAGTCGTGCTAATGGGTGTTGCTATAAAATCCAGAGGCGTCAAAATCCGGAAGATTTTCAAAAATCAGTACGAAATCTGGACAAAATGTGGTTGGTTGGTTTGTTTGAACGAGTAACGTGATCATACAATTACAATGAATTATTACGACTTGATTATGTGAACCTAATCCTAAACCGGTCGACCATGCCTGACACTGAAGCCTTGTTGGGCTTTCAGCCTGTCTGTAATAAATGATAGAATTCGGAATTCCTTCAGCGTAAGATAAAATTCACCTAGATGCTTTACCCGTGGCCTCGATAGGGCTGGGCAGCGGCACATGAAGTGGACGAAATATGGACGAAGTTTTATATTCACAGCAGCGATGGTTGATTTATACTAATTACAATTAATAGTAATATGTAATACAGCGCCGCATGCCTGGAAAATTAAAAGAAAAAAGCGGGGTCGAGGAGCGGGCGGCAGCACCCGCAGAGGAGATCACAGGGGAATATCTCCCTTGCGAGTATCAAGGTACACTGCCCAATACACGCAAGGCCGCTTGCAGGTCTTAACCAAACCCGCCGCGGACGCGGGGGTGAGGGGACATATTAAGTGTAATTATGATTACAATCATTCATTCACTACGATATAGTTTCTAAACTTAGTATAGTAAATCTGGAGGCTACAAATTCATCTGGATTTCGTAGTCTCTGGATCTCGGCGCCTCTGGATTTTGTGCCGCTGGATTTTGTAGAGCAGCTGTGTTAACGAATCGCTCGCCTTAGTTTCAGGTTGCAAATGCCGCACTTGTCAAAAAGCGTTAAGTAATAGTAATATACCGGGCCTTTCTATATTACGTACTGGGTACGCCTTTAAGCTCTTCTAGCATCTTAAGGAGTTTTATTTTCCTCAATCTTCAATAAGAGAATTATTTATCAAGTTTCTTGTTGACTTGATGCAAATGAAGAAATAGTTTCGCAGAACATCGAAAAATTTTCTTAACTTTCTCTTTATGTTTTTTGAGTTGTTTCTCTGTAGATAATCGATCCTAGATCAACGTTTACGAAGATCATTTTTCGAAAAAATGGTATCTAGGCTTTTGTTCTTCTATTTCAAATAGAGATGAGCAGGTCGACCATTTTTCGAAACCCGACCCGGACCGAATCCGACCCGATAAAATTTTTCGAAACCCGAATTGTTTCAAGACCCGGGCCGAACCCGACCCGATTAAAATTTTCAAAACCCGAAAGCCGAACTGTTTCAAAACCCGACCCGATAAATTTTTTCGAAACCCGAAACCCGAACTATTTCAAAACCCGACTCGGATCGAACCAGACACTCAAGCTTTTCGGAACTCCCAACCCAAATTACTTCGAAACAAAAATTATTTCAAGGCTCGACATCTGCATTCTTCACGGACCTTAGACTAAAACAAAATTCGTGTAATGTAAGATGATACAATTTAGACGAGTTTTGTAAAATATAAAAAGTCAATAAAGGATCGGGACCCGAATAAAATGATACAACAACCCGACCCGGACCGAGCCCGACCCAATAAAATTTTTCGAAACCCAAAACCCGAAACCCGAACTGTTTCCAAACCCGGCCCAGACCGAACCCGACCCGATTAAAATTTTCGAAACCCAAAACCCATGAACCCGGGTTCGGGTTCGGGTCGGGTTTTTCGAAGTTTCGGGCAACCCGCTCATCTCTAATTTCAAAGCGTTGGCTAGAAAGAGGCAGATCTAGTTACTTAACCAAAAATAGCGTAGGTGACGAAGACTAAACTTTCCGCGAGATAAATATTGTCATACTTACTAAGAAGAACTTGTTAATTCATCCTTGAGCTTCACTTTTCCTTAACATCATAGCTTTCAAAACTGAAAGTGAAGCTTGTCAATGTAACAGTATTGTCGTAGATGTCGTGAATTTTTTTAATGGATCGGGTCGTTGTTGATTTATGGACTTTGAACTTGGCGGCTCGATGCCCTAAAGTTGCATTTATACCACAGGAGTGTCCCATGAAACTGACGAAACACAAATCATAGCCGTTCGTTACGTTCTCTTGCCTGTAGGTCCCAATTTATTGTTCCTACGATTTTCAACATCCCTCGATCTTCTTCATTTACATACTGTAACATCAAACTCCCATGAATACAGTGTTAATAAACGTGAAAATCGAAAGATGATATCTCAAAATTACTTTTTTTTATACTCGTTCGATAGCTAATTTCGTTAGTTGAATTAAAACGTCCAAGATATTATATGACATGTAGATGGAAAGATATCATCGTTACATTCATAAACAGAGCGACGTAAGCAACAACATTCAGATTAATATTTTTTTTTGTTCATAAAGAAACTAATTAACAATGGAATGCATTTGTATGGCGTTCATCGTTGAAATGAATAAAAAGATCTTTCTGGTTTACCAATCCAATGTTAAGGTAAAGAAATATTGTAATTAAAAAATGTCGGTTGGTTAGCATGTTTTTGCTTTTCTCTTGTCAATTAGGACATTATAGTAGTACCCAATACGCAAAAAAAATTTCACCTCAAACCGTATGCAGACATGTACGACGATACTTAGTTGACGACGGCGCTCAAAGCCGAGGAATCGATCAATTGATAGAGTCATGTGTCTTCATACACGCAACACCATTATAGGAGGAGAGGAGGAGAGAGTTCACATTTTACAGAGGGAGGGGTGTGGTCTTCCACGGTGGGTGGAGACACCATGGCTTCCCGAGTCGGTCAGGCAGTACCAAGGGAATAATTGCCGTACCCACTGAAGTGGTGGGGTTAAGAAATTTGAAATACTCTAAAATTTTCCACTAGCGGCACACTCCTAAAGATTGTGAAAGTGGTGATCAATCTGTCGGACAGCGACGAAATCACAAGCATTGATAGCACTGCCTACTTTTTAAAAAATTTTCGTGAAATTTTTGTGATTTTTCTTGAATTTTCGTGAATTTTAAAAAAAAATCACGAAAAATTCAAGAAAATCACGAAAATTTTCTAAAAGGTAGGCAGTGATTGGTAGTGACGAACGAATCAAAAACATCGGAAGCGCGTTCAACTCCGAACGAATTTTTGGCGACAAATGCATCGAACGCTGATCTGAACAATTTGTCCGCATCATCGCTTCTTAAACCTAACCAAAAACCTAATCGAATTGACGACTTATGTGATAAACGTGATAACGAAATTAGCTTTATTAGACGACTTTTTGTAATTTATTATTGATCAATATGCTGTAATGGCTCAATAAAGGATTTTCTTTCCTTCGAGCTGATAATAGAATAGTTGTATGATCGTATGGTGGCGTAACCGTTTATCACCGAAAACCGATTCTATGTGTATAGCTAACTCCTTATTCGCAGTACGTTGCTGACTCAAAATGAAGAGTGAATATAATCGATTAGATGTCGCCACCGACAGTTTCGCATAGTATTGTCTGATGCAAAAATCAATGTCTCATGATTACGGCGAATGACAATGTTTTAGTGATGTAATAGATTAAGTCTTGCCTCACGTCTGATCAGGCAATACTACATAAGTTTCAGATGTTTTGTCAGGGACAAACCATTAAATTTTTATGGGAAAACATCGTTTTTTGCGAATTGATCATTTTCTGTATTTAGTTGAGCGGACCAAGTTGAAGTGGATTAAGTTGAAACTCGGGGCGCCCTTAGCTGTTTTGTAGCCAATATGTGAAATAGGCGCTTGATCCATTGTATGGTTTGAATGACTAGAATTCCGAGTTATTAACGTCACGGATAGGGAGCGTTTGTGCGTTTTTTTTAATCTTTGCCTCTAACAAAAAACATGCAAAAGTTGCCACAAGTAGAAGGGACAACAAAAAAATTTGAAGCGAGGTGTTTTCAGCCACCTCTGATTTTCTGAAAAGATTGTCTCGACGGCCTGGTAGTCAAGAATTTTTGATGGGCTATTGAACTAGATGACAACGATTTTTATGTTTAATTAAGAACGAAAGGAAGAAAAAAATTCAGAAAATCACATTCAATGGACGTGACTATGTAAACGATTCTGAAAAAGCCGAAGTTCTCAACAACTTCTTTGTTAACATAGGCAAAGAAATCTCTGAAGGCATAAGAGGCTTAGGAGATCAGAATGAACACCCAACCACCAAAACCTCTAGCTCCAGCATATTTCTTAGACCGGCAAGTGAAGTTGAAGTGCTGGAACTCCTCACCTCCTTGGATCCTGAAAAAAGTGCGGGAGTAGATGGAATATCAGCACGTTCGCTAAGAGCGGGTAGCGACATAGCAGCTCCATACCTTTCCTCAATTATTAATCTTTCTTTGAGAAGTGGCAGATACCCCGACCATCTGAATATTGCGTCGATAACGCCAATACATAAGACCGGTAATAAAACTGTACCTGACAACTATCGTCCCATCTCTATCCTTTCAGTAATAAATAAGGTGTTCGAGAAGGTAATATATGAAAGGCTTTATGACTACTTACGTAAAACTAGATTCCTATATTTAAAACAATATGGCTTCCGTAGAAAATCAGGAACTCACACAGCCACATAGGAGATAATCGACAAGATTGGATATGGACGGAGGCAGGGTGGTAAGTGCCCTATTTCTGGACATAAGAAAGGCATTTTGCTTTGTCCATCATGCATTCCTCCTAAGAAAACTTGAATGTGCGGGGATAAGGGGAGTAGCGTTAGCTTTGATTAGAGACTACCTCAAGGGTAGAAAGCAATGCGTGAATATCAACGGCGAAAGAAGTGAGCTCAGATCCATTGAACTAGGAGTGCCGCAAGGCAGTGTACTGGGCCCGCTGTTATTTTTGGTGTTCATAAACGACATGCACCTCCTACCGCTTAAGGGAACTGTCAGCCTTTTCGCTGACGATTCAGGAGTCTTCTGCTTCAGCCTAGCGTTCAGTACCAATATTCAGGACATACTACACGACCTGACTCTGATCAGTGGTTTTCTAAAGGCAAATAAGCTTGCACTTAACCTGGAAAAAACGAAAGTCATGCACTTTAGGAAGAACAAAGCTCCAATCGAAAACATGGATGTGGTTTTCGAAGGGCAAATAATCAGCTCAGTCGAAACTTACAAGTATTTGGGCTTGATCATTGACGCCAGACTAAAATGGACCCAGCATATCTCTCACGTGTGTAAGAAGCTGGCATCCTAAACCTGTTTTACTGTCAATCTACTTTGCTCTTGGGCATCTCCACGTGAACTATTTGATCGGAGCGTGGGGTTCTGCTAGCAAAAGAGAACTGAAACAGGTTCAAGTTCTCCAAAACAGGTGCCTAAAATATGTCTGCAAGCTCCCGGCTAGGACCCCGACCGCTGAACTATTTAATCTGCACTGCAAAGAAATTCTCAACGTCTCTAGCATGTTGCAGAACTGCAAAAGCCATCACGGCTATTGGGAGCTCTTTGTATAACGCTCTGCCTTGCTAACCTTGAAATTGAATTGAAATGTTTGTATCCCGCGGCTCATTGGCGGCACACACATCTATTTCGAGCAAAAAATATTTTTCATTTTGTTATACACTCACAATTAACGAGTTCTCTTTTTTCCTCAGGGTATATGTCCTGGCAACAGATTGAAAATCATTCCATCGTACGATCCGGCTTATACACCATCGCCGGTATCATCGCCATGCCCATCAATTGGCAGCGTCAGCTTCTATCACAACAGTTCATTTATGATCCATTCGGATTTATATGAAAATACGTCCGGTTTGATTCACGGTCAGAAACATGGCAAACGAAGATCATGGCATATAATGCCAAACAAGGTGAGTTATCGTTTCGCCAAATGTAAATTCTTAAAAAATATTTGCTTTTAAAAGAAGAGAAAAATTGGTTTTGTTTGAAAGTTGGGCGCCAACATGCTTTGCGTGTAGGTTAAATGCGCATCGTATATTCAAATTGAAAAGTACGAGGGCAATTTATCTAAAAGAAACGAAGCTTGAAACTTTTTCCACAAACATCGGCTTCCAGGGGATAACTCTTCTTGCAAGAATTGAATAAATTATCATAACTGATCGATGTATTTGGGACAAAAGTTTAAGTTTTCAAAATGACTCTTAAAACACGTTGTTAAATCAATAAAATAGTTACTTTTGATGCAGAATGAATCTCCTCACTCAATTGTTATGCACATATTCAATTCAGAGATTGAGATCAAGTAGAGTTTTGCCCAGTCGAACCTATATATCACCGAACTGCCTGGAGCACGGGTGATGTAAAACCGTAAAACAAAGAAATCTTTTTTTATCTCTGAATATACATTTCCAAACTGTGACTCGTAAAGCAATACGGGAAACATATATCTCTGAACTCTAAATTTTGTGATATGCTGCTTTAATATGGTAAATTGGTAAATGACATGGGTTTCGACATGTGTTAGAGGTTGCAAGATAAAAGATTAACCTTATTACAACTCATGCATTATGTGCTTTGGAAACGAAATTCAGATGTCAATATCCCGCTTGGATAAATGAGGTAAATTGATGGAATGTGATGTGAGTTCGTGAAAAACTGAATTTCTGCCAAGTCAATTAATTGATTGAAACGACTTTCAATTAACTTTTTTTGTGTACGAAATTCCGGGATCGGTATCTCTTACAAAGGAATTTTTATATTGTTGACGTGTTTTTAGTACCGAAAAGAAACGCTACTAGCGAAACGAGACGTTTTTAAGGCAGTAACGCAATAGGGAAAGAGATCGTTAATAGAAAACCGGTAACTCATGAACTCTTAACGCAACATTAGAATTCATGAATTATTTGTACGCGTTTGGTAGGTACATACACATTGGTGTTAGCTCACCATGACAGAATTAAGGGTTCAAGGGCAATAATATTTTTAATAGAGCTATTGAAAACATATGCAAGGGACCCGTACGCATCAGAATAGATGTGACAAATAGAACAGATGTTGCAAAAAGACTCGAACGTATCTAAGTAAGTATTGCCTTAACTCTCGCAATTACGTCCACATAAAATTAGATTGTAAATTGGCGAAAGGGGCAATCTTTGCTTATACCTCATTTCACTTACTGTTGCGAGATTTTTGCTTTTGCACTGGATGAAAAATGTAAGGGTATATTGTCCAAAGCTTTCAACGCTTGCATCAGATTTGTTTTCGGTTTGCGACGTAGGGATGGGGTGAACGAATATAGAAACGAAATATTGGGGTGTGACATCATAGGTTACTTGAAGTATCGTGCCTTACTATTCCTGCATAAAATCATCAAGACTGGATCACCAGACTACATTTTTGAGAGACTGCGTTTCGCGAGATCTTCTCGTACTCGTCATTTAATTCCAGCAAGGACAACGGTTTCCCGTATTGAAAATTTGCTTCTATTCAAGGGTATATTCGAATACAATTCTCTTCCTGTAAATGTCAGGAGGTTACTATCCATTGATGACTTCAGTAAATACGTGATTGACTACTACCGTAGAAGAACATAGTTTGGCGATGTGTGACTTTTGTGCAGGGTTTGGTGATGGTGGATGTCTTCCTACAGTGTTTTAATTTTGGTGGTGCAAAATCACTGATATGATACGGTGTAGTGTCGACATTTGTAATCTCCTCTATTTGGTGTGAACGTTTTTGTGGATTTTAATTCTCTTCGGATATTTTTTTTTATTTTTATTTTTTTTTATTCTTACTTTTTTTAGATTTTGTTACATATTCATCCAGTACTTATATTCAGTTTGATGAACCTTTATAATTTTAATTAGTATTATTCTTATGAGCTTTTCATTTAGCTTACCTTGTTAATTTTAAGGCCCCTAGCCTTTACTTGGTACATAAATAAATGTGAATTGAATTGAACATTGAAAAACCCGTCTTAAGAAAATGTGAAAAACCTCTCCAAATTCCCTCGCCAAAATTTCAAGAAAAAAGTTTTTCGAACAAATTTGTAAAAAAGTTTTTTGTATTAGAGCCGATCTTAAAACTGACTTTGAGCACTTAGGATAGGCTGCCCATTTTTCCATCGACAAAAAATCCCATCAATTTAGTGTTGGCGACCCTAGGACCGACCTATGGCCGTAAGGAGAGGCCAAGGACCCATAGTTCCATGGACAAAAAAGTTCGTCTCTTTTTTCTCAACAACAATGTACAAAAACCTCGTTGATAGGGGAATATTCATGAAAAACCACCAGGGTCGCGTAGCATGAGTTGGGCCAATACTAAGGACCCTACTAAGGACCACTCAACCAATTTTCACTAATTTTTTTTTTGTAATTTCTTTCATTGAAGAGCGATTCAAGTGCCTTCGTCTAAAAATGCCCATCTGCAATCCCAAGCCCTTTTTTGGTGCTACCTGTTAGAGGAAGATTTATTCTGAAAATCGGTCTTTATTTACTCTAGTTATCGTGTTTACAAACGGACGGGCTGACCAAATTTTTTTTGGAGATTCGATATCTAGGGTACATGATCGATGCTCCGCTCTACTCCCTCCCTCAAATCGACTGATTACAAACGTATTGGTAAACGCATAGGACTCGTACCAAAAATATTTTGGCATAAACTACTAGCTACCGGATACAACTTTCACTTAAATCACTTTTTGGCTACGTTCCGGACTCTGTTGGAAGTGACACCACCTCAATGCTAATCACGATTCTTATAAATAAGAAAACTCTGCATTTTTTGGACTTGTGACTTTTCGCGGTTTTTATATTTTTTCCCCGTTACGTCACATATCGGTTCGAAGTTCGTGTGACGACGGGGAGTAGGTCTGAAAAATGTCGGTTTTTGCGTGACATACTTTACGAACGGCCCCAAAAATATTAGTTTTCCGCACAGAAAATGTGGAAAATTTTCATAACTCGGAACGAAATAGTGAAATCTATTTCTACGATTTTGTATTTGTATTTGTATTTTAGAGACTCCACTAACAGCTTTTTACAGCCAATAACAAGTGTTGTCTGGACCACCGGCTTAACGTGACTTCCGAACCACGTCTCAGAGTAATGCAAATGTAACGTCTTTGTTATTATGCAATTACTCCAAGAATTGTTAGGCGCTTGATTATTATCTCGCCTAAATGTAGGCTTAGATATTTCGTGCACGAATTCGTCGTATATGGGTTACGTCATACGATTCATTCAGTGTGTACGTCGTTATGGGCACCAAACACACCACAACTACCCAACTTTTGAAGCTTGAGTGAACTTTAGGACGTTATTAATGCGCTACACTTGCTAGAAAAATTCCATGTAGAATTTTTCCGACACGGGATTTGAACCCGGATCGTTTTGGTGGAAGGCCAGTACGCTAACCACTGTGCCAACCCGTTTTGGTCGTTAGTTATGACTACTATTTGCATAACTTTAGATCGAGTTGGATTGTGGCGCCACCTGAGTTTTGATGCCAAAATGCTGCTATATTGATGATTTAGTATGAACTTCCATCGTAAATATTGCGTACTCTACTACTACATGACAGCATTTTGACAACCAAACTCAGGTGGCGCCGCCCTTAACATAGAACAACTTGTCTTATGTATAGATGGTGTCATTTGTTTCCTACAAACTGTATTTATCGATGAAACATTTACTTTAGTAAGTAGCGATAACTACTTTATGTTTTCACTCTCCCTGTCCGTCCATCCGTCTGTTCACCCTTCATCGATGATTTGTCATCGAGGATTTGTCATCGATTATTTGTCATCGATGATTTGTCATCGATGATTTGTCATCGATGATTTGTCATCGGTGATTTGTCATCGGTGATTTGTCATCGGTGATTTGTCATCGGTGATTTGTCGTCGGTGAATTGGCATCGGTGAATTGGCATCGTTGATTTGTCATCGGTGCATTTTCATCGACGATTAGTCATCGGTGATTTGACATCGTTGATTTGTCATCGGTGAATTTTCATCGACGACTTGTCACCGGTGATTTGTAGGCAATGACAAAGCGCTCAAATGAACTTCCTTGACTACACTCTATCGTTACTTTCATATACCTTATTTTATCCCACAGGGAAGGGGGAAATCTGCTAGTGTAACGTTAGTTTTGACAACAAATTTAAATGCTTCCTAGTACTTTAAGTTGTAGTTCTCAATGGCTCAGTGGGGATGTAAATGAATTCCCTCCTAAGTCACGTTCCGTGATGGATTTTTGTTCAATGTAATGAAAGAATAACGTTCCTAAGTTCATTAAGCTTCATAACATTGCTAGCATATTCTTTCTACAAACGAAGGGTGAAGTAACATTGTAGATTCCACCATTTCATTTTAGCTGTAATCAGGAAATAAATTAATTTTCGCTATAGACATTCCCACATACAACAACGACTGATATCCATTCAGTCGATATTTATGTGAGTAATTAAAAGAACGCAACCATAAAATGTTTTAGATTCGGCGAAAATGTTCCTAGCTTTTAATGCTCTACAAATAAGTCGATTTGGTAGAATGACATAGCAGTTAATGGAATACCACAATGAGTTCCTATTTCATTCCGAAAGAAGGGAGTTTATTCTATTATTATGCGATGACATCTGTGCGGTTGAAATGAATGAATCAAAAGGTTTGATCAATTCAATTATTTGCGTTAAACACGAATTCCCACTTTTATTACAGCCATAACAATCAACATTGATTGCAAATGAGAGCTGAACAGATGTTTAATCCATTTACCGAAACGACATCGTGTCATGCATGTGTTTACGTGGAACTTGAAACAGAGCAAGCAAATAGAAACAAGTACTCCATATCAAGGGCGTGCGTCTGTCTAATCAAGTATAAAATGAAATATTGCATACGTTTTACGAAGACGATTGAATTCGAAAGTAAGATTTACTTTATCAGCACAGGTTTGAGTCAAGAAATAGTGCTTACTGGTTGACGCGATTCTGTTTATTGGTTCATTTGTATTATTGGATGTGAAGTAATAGTTTCCTACGACCGTTTGCAGCAGATAGGATCAAAATGGGTCAGGTCTTGGTTGAATAAAATGAATCAAACCAGATACTCCTGAAAAATGTCTATGTTCCCCATCACCATGTTGTCCATCCCACCCTCATAAATCAGACCTTTCAAACAAAAATAATATTTGAAAATCGGAAGAGATTTACTCGGGTTATGTACAAAAGATTAAAAACCACTTAAACGGCCCTAGCTCGGTACTCAATGCCCAGATTCAATCCCTTAAAAGATTTTTCACTTACCTTTCAGGAAAAATGTTTTTGAAAATCCGTCAAGTTTTACTCGAGTTATCGTGTTGACGAACGGACGAACAATTTTTTTTTGATTATTTACATCCCGAAACGAAAAAGTAACAAAATCCCGGGTCGAAATTCGACTGGTTAAAATGTCGTGGCCAGTTATCCAGAGAGCACCCATCTCACGACAACTTTTCATCATTTCTTGACAATCTTTCTACTCAAACTGAAATGACTACAACAACTCAATCAAGCAGAGATTAAGAAGAGAAACAATTCTAAGGCAGGCAACGAACTGTATTCGATTATTACTTGAATGGCAGTTCAGATCCACGTAAGACTACCTTGTTTCTCTTGTTACGCCACCTTCTCTTGTTCAATAACCTCATGACGAATATAACCAATAACGACTTAAGTGACCACTCAACATACCAACACTCTTAACTATCACTATGTACAAGAGTCAATAATTTTACAAATCTCAATTCACAGAAATACCGATGTCGTAACGTCAGTAAAACATTCATTCAGTTGAACAAGATAACCGATTGTACAATTCATTGAAGAAATCTAACCCAAATTAGCATCTAGCAAATATTTACTCAATGAATTGAAATCAATTTCTACGAATAAACAAATTAAATTGAGCGCAAAATAATATTTCCATCGACTTTGTTGAAAACAACATTTTCCATACCGGTGACGCGTTATTATCAAGTAAGTTATTTGTTTGAAAAGCCAACGTAAAATGTTTTCATACATTCTGTATGAAAACCCACAGTCTGTGTGGGATTTTCGAATAAAAGTTGGCGGATTGCATGTCTATCTTTTAACAACAATTTTTAAATTCACTGTAACATCGGAGTTAAAACTTTGAGTGCATTTTAATCATAAATGTGCAATAAGACAATCACAGAATAGTATTTGTATATCGTCTGTTTAGAGGGCGTACGCCGATGTCAGAGAAAACAAATTAACAAACTGCGACTCTAAAATGCTGAATCTAATTCAATGGGGCGGACGCAAGGTGCCGTCAACATTCATATTCCCATCGGCGCACATATCTAGTTCACTTTAATACTTGTTCTCTGAACTTGATGCAACTAGCACACATTTTTATACAAAATAAGTAAAAATAATTCAAAATTTGTATCAAAATTGGAACATCTTGTCGCCATGTATATAGCCTTATCTTATCAATATTTTATTGATAAAAAAGTTTTCACCCGAAAATAAAAAACTTTTTTCACAGAAAAACGTGTCATAAATTTCTTTTAGTGAAATAAATTTATGTCTACAAACATTACACACTCAACAAACGGTATATACGAGAAAAATATATACTTTATCTGGTCATATATTTAATATTTACACCAAACAATCTGTTTGTGACGTTCCAAATCTCAAGCAATCTTTAAAAAAACCTTTTTTTACTCGTAATCTTTCTTATTTATCACGACTTCCATTTATGTGAATGTGAGAATACAAGTCTCTGGAGACCTACGGTAAGGTGAATAAATATTCATAAAATATGGGGGGCGACAAGTCCTTAATTTTTCATTCCCCATACCGCTTTACACATTCGACGAGGCATAGATTTTAATTTCCTGATTTACGATCTTTTCTGTGCGTACCGTAAATTATTTACGAAAATGTGACATCGAAGTTAAATTTGAAACATATCATGCGAGAAATAAGGCTGCAGCGTATGGAATTGTTCATAACAGCTAGAAAAAAAATGCAAACGTCAAAGATAGACTCGATAGACACGATACACTCGCACGAAATCGCAAGCATAGAAATAATTTCTTCAGTCGGCGGGCGCTTACTTTCTAACAGTCTAATAATCCAGTAAACATCTTCTTTGAGTTCTGAGCAAAAACATTCACCTTGTACCAATTGTCAGACACAACTGATGATTGTAGTTGGGCAGAGTGAATGATCACGGATGAAAATTTAGTCACTTTATTACTCTCGCCCAGTAAACATATGTACATAACATAATCAAAGACCCGTACGTATCAGAATAGATGTGACAAACAGAATAGACGTGGCAAATAGAATAAATCTTGCCAAAAGACTCGAACGTATCCTAATATAGTAATAAGCAAACAATCCAACGTTTTATGTTCTTTTATAACTATAAGAATTTCAAAGATCCATAGAAATTACCCAAGGTAATGTCAAAGGCCCTACCGAAGCACATCACAGACCATTAATATCCAGAAATGGTTATATCCAAGGATTGGGCCATTTTCCCCTAAAACCCTGAAACACGTGTTCTCTAAAATTTTGTTCTATACAAATTTACCTTTGCAAGCAACCTTCTACCTCTTATAGTTGTAGAGAAATCCCTCCCAGCTCCCAATTCTAGAGGTGATCATATTCCAGGATTGTGGCATTTTTACCCAAAACCCTGAGACACGCGTTCGCTAAAATTTTATTCTCTTCAACTTTGCTTTTGGAAAAACTTTCTATCTCTTATAGTTCTAGAGATATGGATCATCCCTCCCAATTCTAGAAGTGGCCATATCCCAGGATTGTGGTCTTTTTACCCAAAATCCTGAGATAAGTGTTCTCTAAAATTTAATTCTCTACAACTTTCTCTTTGGAAGCAACTTTCTAACTGTTATAGTTCTAGAGATATGAACCGTGTCTCTCAATTCTAGAATTGGTCATATCCCGGGATTGGGCAATTTTTCCCCAAAACACAGAAACACGTAGTCTCTTTAATTTTATTCCCCACAATTATGCCTGAGACAGTAAATCTATAGTTAAGTAAATATACACGAAAAATCATCTGCTCTCGTATATGGCCGAGAAACTCAATTTCGTCCATTCCATTGGTCCCAGTGCCCAGACCACTGAAGCGATTTCCACAAAAAATGTTTCTCAGTTTTATGAGATCAAATGTTTCATTTGACGTGAAAACTAACAGTTTCCGTGCTTTACTTGCTGAGATATTTGCGAAAAAGTTCCACTGACCCTCGAAAATTCACGCGTTTGGACTCTTCTTCGACTTTGGCTTGACCGATCTTGCTCATCTTCGAGCTTGAATTATGGGATGTATGTACCTTTCAGGGAAAAAAATAATTTGAGGTGATCGGTTGAGCCGTTTGGAAAAAAAAAGTGGAGATGGACGACGGAACATTTTTTTTTTGCTGATTCGTCATTTCTAGACGATAATAAATCTATCCCCCCGAACTCCCGGCTCGATCTACCCCATGTTACAGTAAAATTGTTTTCAACTATAGGACCTTTGTACTTCCTACGGGTCCAGTAAAGGAGCACGTAGAGCGACACACATAGGCTATTGCGCCACCCGCATCTAGATTTTGGATATAGCTCTGTCAAAGCGATAGTATGTCGATAGAGAGATGACTTCAAATCACAAGGTGTCCACAATTATTCTGGAACTAATAGATCGTAAATCCACTAAACTCTTGTCACAAGAGTCACAGCTATGTTTTCAGACAAAAAATTATGGAAAAACTTTTCATTGTCCAATCGTGCAAATGCATTTTAATTTTTGTTTACTTTCTAATTTCGAGAGTTTGAAAACTGCAAATAAATTTAGCATAGTCACAGCTTCCATTAAAATTACGAAGGCACAGACTATATTAGCACTGAAACAATTTCCGAAGTTGTTTTTTCCTAAATCTTCAACCAACTAATAAACCTTTTTCACCCGACCAGCCAGACAAGTTTTTCCATAACAACACCCGTTTCGATTGTATATTTTACAAATGCAACGAATGACTCCCTGGCGAACTGAAACCATTTCTGCTTAAGAAGACGATAATGTTGAAGAAAAACTTATTTGCAACCATAAATGGTGTTTCTAGTGAATGTATACATCACATAACGAGCATCTACATTTTAGATTTCGCTAGTACCGATAGTGCACATTTGTGGTTCGTTGAATTTACAATACCCAAAGCATGATGTATAAATTTCAATTCTTGTGTCGTTACATTTGGGTATGGTATACGAGACTATCTTTTGAAAAGACTTGAATAGAAAATGGAACTTTGTATAACCAACCATTAGATTAAAGATAAGAAAAATGAAAAAAAAATCAATTATTGGAGGAAAGTTATCCCTTATATTAGAAACTTTAAGAAGACTCATACGACTGTTTAAAGTTACATTAGTGAAATACAGAATGATGACTTGCTTTAGTGAATTACAAGTATCTTTGTTCTAATATCTTTAACCCCTTATAAAGTTGACCTTCATGAAATCAAGAATTTAGCATAGACAGTAAAAATGCTGACAGGGTAAGGGAACAAAGTCGTTGGGAATTGACGTGGGTAGGTACCTGGAAATAGTACATTACGTCTGTGCTTCCAAATTTTTATTTTGACGAGTGGGAAGGTTACGGCCCGACCCGAAGGGGAGCGCTGTATTCCTACTCGTCAAAATAAAAATTTGGAAGCACTTACGTACCGTTTTTTACGTGTTGAAGCAATGTAAATGCGCATTTTACATGAGCAAAGCGAATGTAATATCGCATTTACATTGCTGAAACACGTAAGATCCTTTAACGTGTACCGTGTACCCATAGGTAAATGGCTCATAACGTACGTGTATAGTCACAGCTGTCGGTAAATTATGTGCGATGTGTTTTTTGATATTGTAAAAGTTGTCCATCCATTGTGATTCTCAAATTTCTTTAATTTTGGAAGGAACGTTCTGCTTATGGCACTACTAAATTCTCGGCAAAACATTTGTTCACTAGCCGCCTATACGTTCTCAATAAAAATGAAAAAACTCATAATAAAAATGTCGATAGGAAGCAAAACTTTGATACAAAAGTAATTTCATGGAAATATTAATGAATTGGCACGCAGTAACTTTGATTCGTTTGTATCTAGATACAATGTTATTTTGAGTGAAAATAACAATTTTTGAAGTTTCAATCTAATTTTGCACTTTTCCAATGAAAAAAGTTAGCTTGAGACGTGCGGCTAGATAAAAACCTTATATCTTTGAATGAACTGCATTGTAAGAAAGATGCTGAAAAAAGTCCGAGAAGGGATTTGTTGCTGATCTATTTTATGTTATGTTTTTTTGCGTTTCACTTCAAGGGTTACAATAAGGAGAAGTTTTAGAATTTTTATGTAAACCCAAAATATTTGGGATCAGAATTTAGATTTTAGAAGCAGCTAGAAAAGCTTTGTCGAAATAAGTTGTTTTGTGGCTTTCAACTTACAGAAAATGGTACACGTTAAAACATAGTACAGACGAACACTGTTTATGAGTGTGCGTTACGGTAACTCGCCAAGGCTCATGTAATATTACTCATAACAGTGTTCGGCTGTAACGTACTATATAACCGCACGTGTGAAAAAAGCAGGGAATTCAGATACGATGAATTAAATGAAGCACGAAGGTTATAGCCCCATTCGACTACCGTTTGTTAGAGCAAGTCATTTGGGTTGAAGATAAAGCGGAAACCTTTCTACTGCTTGTAGGGGAATTGGTAACCTTTCAGGCACTACAATACATGTCGTTGCAGCCAATAATCTTTACCGTTACTTGCATTACTCACGAGACCTAAACCTAAGCACCAATGGGTCTACCGGAGACTTCTAGGCTTAAGCTGCCGTTCTTCCAGACGTAACTACCAATCAGGAACCGCAGTTACGCTGCGCACCAATAGGCCAGCTGAGTCTGAGAAATCCTTCACTCAGTGGTAACCACTCGTTGGAATTAATTTTCGCTTTTCTCGGGTCGGGTTGGGTTTGAAGACTTCAACTAAGAAAACCCGACCCGACCTGAAAAAATAAATTCACTCAATTATTAAAATGTTCGGGATCGAGTCACGGTTTCGAGCGAATTTTTTATTTTGGATCGGGCTCGGTTCTGATCGGGTCGGGTTTGAAATTTTCATTTTAGATCGAGTTCGGTTCGGGTCCCGTATAGAAAAAAAGGTCGACCCGCACACGTCTAATGTACTGCCACTATTAGCATCCTGGTACAAATAGTCACTTCGTAACAAATCTTTGTTGTCAGAGTAGTAAGGATAAGGGATGAGAGCTGATGAAACTATTTAGTACAATTATTAAAATCTAGGGAGCTATAGGAATGGGATGGCTCATAGTTGATGCGTACTGGTCTTCTACCAAGAAAATCCGGGCTCGATCCTGGTGAGAACAAATTGGTGACCAGCGTGGTGTTTCAATGGTTGATTGACTTTATTATGGGGTCATTTAGGCCAGCTTCATTGGGCCCATTGTGCCAAACCCTATATTGTTGCTGTAGTATCGATGTGTTAGATATTAGGTTGGTTTATTACTGTGGTGATTTGGTGTTGGGTGTTGTGTTATGTGGTGGTGTTGGTGTGTGTGTAGTGTTACTATTAAAGGTCTTCCCTCAATCCATTTACTTTCTGTAATGAAAGAAGCAATATTAGCCATCGGTGTTTTTCGGAATTCTTCCAGAGTAAGGTAGAAGTCTCAAAGCCATTTCAACCTTACTTTTGTAAGGCCTGAACAGTGCAGCAGGAAATGCTTTGCTGTTTCTGGTACGTCTCTGCACCTTCTACAGTTCGGGTCACTACTTAGTCCCATTTTATTCGGACGGTATCTTAGCGTGCTGAGGCCCGTTAGCATCCCTACTGTCCACCTTATGTCTTTTCTGTTAAGTTTTAAGAGATCTTTTGTAGTATGTAGATTACACCCATCCAAGAACTCCTTAGCTTGTCTACATGAGCTCAACCCTTGCCAGAGCCTCTGGTGCCTCTCGCGAGTCTTCCCGTTATCAGTCCAGGTTGAATGCCTAGGGTTGGTTCAGGTCCTTCAGAGGCCATTTCGCTACCTAACCTCGCCAGCTCATCGGCTCTCTCGTTGCCTAGAATACCTTAGTGTCCCGGAACCCAAATCAGATAGACGTCGTTTCTTTCGGATAGGGCATCTAGTGCCACTCTGCTTTCCAGCACCGATTTAGTCGTAAGCTTGTATGATGAAAGCGCCTTTATCGTCGATTCGCTGTCTATGCAAATGACGATCCGCTTATTTATGACCTGACTCTCTCCCAGGTATTCGCAACCTCTACCGACCGCCAGGGTCTCCGCTTGGAACACTGTCGGGTGTGCTCCAAGAGGAATGGAGACGTTAGGTTCCATATCCTCGCAGAAAATACCAGCACCCGTTCCTCCTGCCATCTTAGAGCCATCAGTATAGACGTTTATGTCTCCTATCACCGGAATATTTCCGCTTTGCCACTCGTCCCGACTCGGGAAGATCGTTTGAAAGTTTCTTTCAAACCGAAACAACGTTCTTATCCCGTCCGAAAGCATTGACATCTCCCCAAAGTTTCTCATTAAAGAGTGAAGGATACCCGCGTGCCCTATACTTTTTCCCGCTGCGAGCCATTGGCCACCTCGGTAGAGCCTTGCCACCGTCCGTTCCGCCTCTTGCTTCACAAACAGGCTTATGGGATTTATTTCAATGGTTAAATTACCCCTATAAAGAAGAAGGGAGCTTTGGAATTTTACAGCTGGTTCGACTACCTGGTGCACACATATCTTAAGGGGTGATATTTACACTCTTACAATTTATAGAAGTGGAAGTTAGTTTGAGCTGACCAGCTGGTGAAAAAAGCATGAAATATCTCCTCAACTGTCTTTATGTACGAGCATAAAAAGTACGTATTCGAATGACACTTTTGGAAAGAGAATGGATTCGATACGAATAAATATGTTATTTCAACCAGACCGAGTAATACCAACCAATTATGTCTCAATCATTTTTTTTTGTTGTTGTACGAAATAGAAAATTTCGGCTTATGTTTTCCGTAAAATGTAAATTATCAAACGTGTACTGACATGGTGCTTAATGTAAATTAAAATTTCTTTAGCCACAATACCATCATGATGCCAAACACGAGCGTTGTCAGATCGTTTATGGACTTCGTACCAGTAAAAATGGTATTCATTGTAATGTCGTATTTATACGAAGCGCCACTATCAAAGATAAATTGTGCTTTATGTCTATGAAATTTACATTAATTTCAAATTAACATTTTATGCCTATGGAGATTGTGTTTTGTATGTGCAATGCACAAAGAATATGGCAAATGCACGGGCAAAATGTTAATACATAACGCAATATGCATATCAAATGCAACTCTAAAATGTGAATAGACGTGCCTGTATCGGCTTTTATTCTCCAAGCTGGCATGTTGTTTTAATTGTTGTTTGTATGTTACCAACTGGCTGATACTGATGGTTCGGTTGATTGTAAGAATTCGCACTTTAAATAATTTATTAATTTTTCTGGTGTTCACACATAAGAATTTGCTTAATTCTTTTACATTGGGAAAGGAAATTGAAGGCATTCTTAGGTGATAACTCTAATGATAGTACCTAATGTGTTGGGTGAAGGTATAAATCATTTCTTCCGTTCACATAGACGTTCTGCATGACAGAATAACTGCGTTAAATACGAAACATTGCCACTTGCTGCCATACAAACTAACGTGTTCGACGCATGAGGACTCATAGATTGCTTATAAATGATGGCTGGTCTTTGTCGTGTTTTAAACGACCTTCCACCCACCAGTCTGCAATGTGTAGAAATTACACACGTTATTTATGGACAATCAATAATGATTTCACGTTGAATTCAGTATTCACTAGTCTTTAATTATTTTCAATTGCGTACAGTCATAACGACGACTTTTTTATTCTTTCTCTGTCATTATACTGTCTGCCATTAATCACGTGACTGCTATTTCGTAACGTAAAAGGAACCTAGAGGTGTACAAAAATCAGTTCAAGACAGTTCACATTGAACTGAGGCTTAAAATCCAGAATATAAGCCTAAATCTTCATCTGGATTTTGGCGCGGCCGTATTTTGACCCCTCAAGATTTGGACACCTCCGATTTTTGTAGTATGCACGGCAAAAACTGACAAAGTCCGTTACTGTGGGTCCAAAAGCTGGAATAGTTAATTTTCAGAGAGCGTAACGTCACCAAGCGGTTATTTTTTCGAAGTTTTCGTCAAACATTAAAATGTGCTGAGATTTGGTTGAAGTTAGTCCGAAGCTTTCAAGTTCTTCCCCCATCTTCGTAAGTAAAATCAAAATTGGAAACTTTGCACTTTGGATTAACTTCACATAGAAGCCTAAACTCGAAAATAAAATGTCACTTGTCACTTAAATGGATCTTATCTCGATGCGAACTTCAGGTTTTTTTGTAGCAAGCCAAATAGTAAAGGTGAAGTTGATATCACATAAGAAAATGCAGATTTTTACGTGGGTAAATTAAATTCATAATAGTGAAGAGCGTAAGCTATTTCTGTGGTGAGTAAAAATTTTACGAGTAAGTAAAGAATTTTCATTTTATTTCAAATATATTAACAATAATTTAGCTATCTGAAAAGACATTCCCAATAGGTAAATTACTGCGAGCAGATACCATTTCACGTTGCGGAGATATTTAAAATCTTTACAGATATTTCATACTCACCACTTGAAAAATTCATATTCACCATATGGAGAATTTTTACAAAAATTTAGAAGAAAACTGACGTACAAAGCATAATTTTTATTTTTTTTATTAAAAAACAGCCGTTTTACCCTGAGGTAAAACATGCGCAGGGGCCACCGTTGTGCTAGCTGAGAGATGTTAGACATTGGCTGTTATTTCAAACCTGCCCGTGCTACTTATGTAGTTCAGGATGCTTTTGGGTTCTAAATTTTTTATCATGTCAAATGTTGGTATTCCACACGAATTAAGAAAAACACAAATTAGGAGAAAAAATTAGAAAACCGAAAATTAGGAAAAAAATTTATTTGCCAAAAATGAGGAAAAACAAAAATCAGGGAAAACTAAAATTAGGAAAAACACAAATTAGGAATGAATTAAATTAGGAAAAACCAAAATTAGGAATCAGGCGATCAGGAAAATCCAAAAGCAGGAAAAAAATTTTTGAGAGAATACGCCGCAGGCCGTGAACAAATTAAAAAAAAAACGGGGTCGAGGGGCGGCAGCCCCCGCGTAGGGGGTCAAGGGAGGAATATCCGTCCTTGCAGGGTCTAAGGGGCAGAGCCACTAGCGAGGTTTGGGGCAGAGCCCCAGGCACGGAAGGCAGCCTGTAGAGCATTTTTCCTGATTAATTTCTTTCCTGATTTTCCTTTTGTCCTAATTTTGGTTTTTCCTAAATTTCGTATTTCCTGATTTTTGTTTTTCCTTATTTTAGGTTCCTTATTTTCGTTTCCTGATTTTCATTTCCTGATTTTTGGTTCCTGACTTTTGGTTCCTGACTTTTGGTTCCTGATTTCTTGAATCCTGATTTTTGCTTTCCTAATTCAGGTGGACATTCCAAATGTTAAAGAGTACCCTCCTAGATGTATTCGCTTATTTGTGATGAATGCCGGGCATTCAAACAGACAGTTTTCGGCTGTGTCTGAGTGGTGCCCGCACAGATCGCACCCTGGGTCCGATCGTTTCCCGATTGTGTTTAGGTGTCTGTTAAAGCCGTAGTGCCCAGTAGGCACACCTGTAAAGATTTTTAGTCTGGTGCGACTTATGTTAATGAGAAATTTAGAGTTCTTTTTGTTTATCCTGATGCAGCTCTTTGCCTGACGACAGGTGTGGATGTTGTGCCAGTTGATATTTTTCGAATGTGTGTTAGGCGTCCCCATTGCTTGTTCCGGCCCGATTAGTGCGTCTAGCACCCCCAGTCTGGCTAGTTCATCCGCTCTTTCGTCTCCTTTGACATCACTATGTTCCAGATCAGGTTAGCCCCGTGCGCTTGGCATACGCTGTTGATTATCCCAACATTGTAGAATCAATGCTGACTTGCAGCTGAATGATGATATCGCTTTAATTCCTGCTTGACTATCCGTGCAGATTGACAACTTGCGATCTAGTAGTCCTTTGTCCTTGGCAGTGTGACAGCTTTCAATAATTGCTCAAATTTCCGCCAAATAGATGGATGAGTACTTTCCTAGTGTGATTGATTTCTCGATAACAGGGTTCTCGCATAAAAACCTCTGAAAGTAAATTTTATGAAATATATGAAATTCTGTCATCTGATGACGTTACCAAGGTATGTATGCTTTGTACAGCAGAAAGGTAGGGGATTTCAGCCTGGTGTCCTGTACTTTATGACGCAATACTTTTCAATTTGACACCAGGCTGCCCACTATGTGCTATTGAACTATAAAAAGAAGAGAGCCTGTTGTCAAAAATTGTATTTTCGTTCACTTTTATAAAAAAGGTATCAGTTTGTATGGAAAACAATGGGTAATGCAACCAAATGCACAAAGTTTACAAAGTAGATATCTCGTTACCTGGGGAACGAATGTGTTTTGCCTCATGTTAACATAATTCATATTGAAATAGTGAAAGAGATGAAATTCGTTACCCAGGGTACGGTACCGATGGAATTAGCCTACTACGCATTAAAATTCAACTTGACACCATGCCGCCGCTGCCATCTACATTTAATCGAACACAGCTCAAGAACGCAGCCTGGTGTCAAAATGAAAATTGGTGCATTGTAAAGCATTCGTCAATGCCGGCATAATGATATGATATGCCAACTTTGTGCCATCGAACCGTGGCAAAATACGCATCCTGGTGTGAAATTAACAATTATGTACTCGCATAAAGTACTCGATATTGGCTTGACATTTCCTAACAGTTGCTTTTGACACCCTGCTGTCCGGCCGAAATACACTTCCACTTGTTGCAACTTTCTGAAGGCTGCGTACTTCAGATTCGAAATCCAAAAGTTTGGATCAAGGATCAATCTATTTCCTGAAAGAACTGTAATCGCTGGATGTTTCGAAGATTTTCAGAAAAACTGTAACAAATTACGCCATCAATTTGTGAAACTCTACCTTTTGAAATAAATTTAGTTCGCCCAATAAACTTTTTCTCTGCAATGACTGATAGAAAAGTAGATCTTAAAGCTTTTACTTTTGTTGAAACTATCCAACAATAGCAATGCAACTTAGGTTGTGCGGGTCTTCATGTAAGAGCGAAAAAGCATAAATCCGTAATGTAATCATAACGTGAATCCTTTTAATTACTGTTCTTTTAGCATCTCGGTTACCTACGAAGAATCGATAACTTGTAAATGCAACAACAAAAAGATTTTTCTAAGAATCCTAATAAATAAATGAAACGTTACTTATCAACGGCCATCATTTATTTATTCAAGACCATATTCTTCATTCGATATTTCGGTTAAATACAAACAAACAGCATTTCTGCATTTTATTATTATTCTCGATCGCATTCCTTTTATGTAACATTTCATTTCGTACAATCATTTCTGCAGACGAATGCTCTATCTTCTCTATACGATTACTTGCGTTTTTTTTTTCTCTTCTTTTCAATACCATGTTGTGACAGGTTCGAGGCAGATATATAAAGTTATGTTTTTGTTATTCCAAAAGGAAAACGAATAATTTTACATTTCGTATCTCATTTCTAAAATAGGAAGTTAGCGGTGCACGAAAGAAACTTATGCGTCATACATTGCGGTGTGTATGTGATATGATTGTTGTAAGAAAAATACGCGGAATCATGCTGGTTTGTAAATAATGTAAAAATAATGCTTACGTAGAGCACATATTTTGGTAAATTCGGTGGCGCAAAGTAACATCTTTGAAAAAATATGTCAAGTCACGAATTTTGGTATATTAAACAAATGATTCACTTAGTGTTTTGTGCACTGGCTGCGTTTTTTCCAACGCAAATTACAATATTGTTTGATATTGATGAGAAGCTATTAAAAGCAATCGAAACTGTGACCACTTTCCACTTTTTTCGTCTATCCCTCTCTCCTGTTGAAGAAATCGTTGATGATTTTGTCTTACAGAAAGGCTCTCTCCCATCGTTTGTCATTTGGAATAAGACTTTTCGTCATGAGCCCGATGATGAATTACGGTTACTCGAACAACGAAAATCGTAATTTTCACTTCTCAGATGGGAGCCGAAAATGAATAATGCAGAAAAGTTAACCGAGAGAACTGTAAACATTTTCGTTTCTCTAAAAAGGGCCGAATACTTTTTTAGTTCTCAAAAGAGAGCCGACAGAAACTGAAGTTTACGACAAGAATAGTATTTTGTTATACATGGGGTGAAAATAATGAATTCCAACGAGAGCGAAAGATTGCGGCCAGAGCGAAGCTAGGGCCGTAATTTGTTTGAGTTGGAATTCAATTTCCACCCCGAGGGTAACACAATATTTTTTTCATTCTTTCGGTGAGAACTCGTGTTTTGTCCTCGCAAAAGCGGTGAGAAATTTACATATTCTTGCCGGTGAGAAAGTATTTATTTTCTCATCACTCCCACGTTATACTGAATGAACATTTTGTCGTTTAAAAACACTCGTTTTCTCACGCGCAGCTTACGCTCTTCAATTCACTTCTCAATTCTCCCCACGAAAAACGAAATACTATTGTGCTAGCGCGTGAGAAAACGAGTGTTTCCACGACAAAATGTTTATTCAGTGTAACGTGGGAGCGGTGAGAAAACAACTACTTTTTCACCGATGAGAATATGTAACTTTCTCACCGCTCTTGAGGGAAAAAAAACGAGTTTTCTCACCGCAAGCATGAAATAGTTATTTGGATCACAAGGGATGAAAGTATAAAAATTCAACCTTGTGCGAGAATTGCTGCCCGCGCCGAAGGCAAATCGTAATTTTTCACATCCCAAACTCAAATTTTCAACACAACGAAATTACTGATGCAATCATCATATGGTTTACATCAGTTACTTTGGGGCCGTTCACAAATGACGTCACGCTTGCTATAAAAAATGGTATCCATAACTCGTTCAGTACAACAAATTTCTTTTATAGGACTCTGGCTACCCCCCAAACAGGGGTGTGCTTGGGGGGTAGCCGGAGTACTATAAGGAAAATGTCTGACCAGCTTGGAGTTATGAACTTTATGGATTTTATAGGAAGCGTGACGTCATTTATGAACAGCGCCTTTCGGCTCTCTTTGAAGAACCAAAAATACTTTCGGCCCTCTTTAGAGAACCGAAAATATTTTCGCATCTCTTGGCTTACTGAGGTCTGCAATTTTTCATTTTCGGCTCCCACTTGGGAAGTGAAAATTACGATTTTCGTGGTTCGAGTGATGAAAAATATGATTCTCGAGAGTAGTGCCAACTCAGCATTTCTCTGTTTGGAATTGACTGTTTCAATCAGCTTTTTTCCTTCATCCGATATTAGAAAACTAGTAGATATTTTTTTCGACAATTTGGTTTGTCATAAGACGGAGCATTTCTTGAGTGTTTTTATAAAACATAAAACTATGAGCTTTTCTGTATCCAAACAATTTTTATTTTTATTGAAGAATTTCCATAAAGAAATTCAATTCCCGAAGTAATCTTTAAATTTCGAAATATTTAAGGCTTTACAACGATCTAAAATTTTACACTTTGTTTTTCTCCTATAGGAGATATAGATAATGCATAAACACTTCGACTACGATCAATGTAAAAATCATTGAGAAAGGAAATTTCGAATTGGAAAATGTACTTTCTATGAGTTTTGTGTAAAATGAGGCTTCCCAACGGGGCCGTGTATTTGCTACATACAAATCTTATATATTATTGAAAATCTTGTTACCTTTTCAGACGGTTTGTTATTGAGATATTCACAAACAGGGAATTGGTTTTAGTTCGTTTTTGCCTTATTTCCATTCCTGGTATTCTCTTTTAAACTACAACCGACACCGACTGAAAGCCATGAATAAAATTAGTTTGAGTGACGGAAAAAGCGACGTCTTCTTGGAATTTAATGGATCAAAAACACAAACAAGTAACAATGGTTTTATTGTAATGAACGCCAGTAAAAAGGAATTAAATTAGGCAATAAAATTTTGTGACCGAAATCCAAAGTAGTTCAGAATTGTGTTCATATAAACAATAGCCACGAGTCACAAAAAATGCAAAAAGGTATGCCATAAAATATGGACAAAAGGTCGAGTAGACAAGTATTGCTAGCCTTTGCGAAATGTGAATGCACGCAAGAACGTTATGCAAACTAACGTTGAGTTTAGACTACCCACTGTTTTTTCGCCAAATTATTGCCTAGATCACAATTGTGGTGAGTTTAACGATATCGATTGGTGAGCTTAACAAATTTTGCAAAATTTTTGTGAAACATTTTTTCTGACAGTATCAAAAACTTAGTGCACACCTAATCTACCTAATCCATTTATTTATTCTCTGCGAAAGAGGTGAAATGAATTAGAGGGAGAGCGTTTCGGGGTCATCCCTAAATTACGTAACGCTTTTTCAGTGTTGCCACACATTTTAAATCTGCGATATCTCGTAATAGACGCATTCCAGAAGGGTCAAATGTATGGCCTGATATTTTGCTAAGGGCCAAAGTCAGCCCTTTTCAAGTGCAAATTATACAGACAACGGCAATTGCATTACTCATCCAATTAGATAAAGTATGAACTCGCGCAAAGCTGTGGATTTGAATTACCTTAAATGTATATACATTGATCTGAATACGGCGAATCTTTTCAGTTCGAGTTTCACTTCCAGAAATTGGTAGAAATTGTTCCACTAAAACCAAGATTTTATCATGATTCCTAACTATTATTAAGTTTTGGTAAAAACCGGTAATGAAAACTGCATAACCGGTAATAGAATTACCGGTTTTCTTTCCCTAATTCTTTTCATACCCCAGATAACACATTTTCTGTGCAATATTCGATTCAAAGCCCATTTTCTGCACATTTAAGTGTATAAAATGTCTACCAAACGATGTAGCGGTGGCAGTACATTTTAAGCACATTTTTTGTACGCTTTTCAATTTTTTACAAAAAAAAAAAATTGTATTCTGGGTACGAAAAGTCCATCATGCGATAAATATTTGGAAATGATTCCCACTCCCACCCCCCTTGGAGATTTCTTGTGAGCAAAAGAGGAAATTAACACCGCCAGTCTGATTTTCAATTCATGAAAGAATATTCAAAAAGGGCAAACCTTTCAGGTTAAAAAGTTAAAAGAAGTGTAGAACGTCATTCATATATGGATGGTCCCTTAGTGATAATCCATTAAATGACGAGTTTTCTTTACCTTTTTACCTCATCCCCGCTCTACACTTAAATGCAAAAGTGTATGAAAATTCAACCCCATATAGAGATGAGCGGGTCTATCATTTTTCGAAAGCTGACCCGGACCGAACCCGATCCGATAAAATTTTTCGAAACCCGAAAACGGAATTGTTTCTTAACCCGACCCGATTAAAATTTTCGAAACCCGAATTGTTTCAAAACCCGACCCGGACCGAACCCGACCCGATAAAATTTTTCGAAACCCGAAACCCGAACCGTTTCAAAACCCGACCCGGACCGAACCAGACACTCAAGTTTTTCGAAAATCACAACCCAAATTACTTCGAATCAAAAATTATTTCAAGGCCCGACGTCTGCATTCTTCACGGACCTTAGACTTAAACAAAATTCGTGTAATGTAAGATAATAAAATTCAGACGAGTTTTGTATAATATAAAAAGTCAATAAAGGATCGGGACCCGTATAAAATGATGCAACAAACCCGACCCGATAAAATTTTTCGAAACCCGAACTGTTTCCAAACCCGGCCTGGACCGAACCCGACCCGATTAAAATTTTCGAAACCCGAAACCCATGAACCCGAAAAAAACAATTCGGGTTCGAGTTCGGGTCGGGTTTTTCGAAGTTTCGGGCAACCCGCTCATCTCTAACCCCATACATATCACTATAGCGGCCGTACTTTATTATTATTATTATTTCGTATGGTCTACATTTCAGTTATTGCATTTCATTTTACAGTTCATTACACTTAACATTTTTAGACCCGTACGAAGTACGTAGGTCTGATGCGTTTACTACCACGTTTGTTACATTGCGAATTAGGGAGTGAGGGGGAAACTTTTTTTGTTGCCGCCAGATGACAAATCAGCGAAAAAAACAATGTCCGTCTGTCGGTCTGTCTGTCGGTCTGTCTGTCGGTCTGTCTGTCGGTCTGTCTGTCGGTCTGTCTGTCCGTCAACACGATAACTTGAGTAAATCTTAACCGATTTTCAAAAACTTTTTTTTTCCTGAAATGTAGTGAAAAATTTTTTATGGTATTGAATCTGGGCCACTGTCGGCCCAAGGGCCGCCGAGCTAGGGCCGTTTAAGAGGTTTTTGGTCTTTTGCACATAACTCGAGTAAATCTTTTCTGATTTTCATAAATTTATTTTTGTTTGAAAGATCTGGGCATGGCCGACAATTTATGGAAGAAACTTTTTTCAATTTGAGTCCTTGGACTTAGCTAGGGCACTAAAAACGAGTCTCTGCTAGGGCTCTATGTGTTTTTTGTACATAACTCGAGTAAATCTCTTCCGATTTTCAAAA
>CM055404.1:149579979-149640492 GCA_029228625.1 Pseudolycoriella hygida | reverse complement strand
CTCTATTTGGAGGTCAATTTTGTCCGTTCGGAGAATTTTTTTACACCGTTACTTCTTACGGGTTTTTCAAAATTGCCCTACGGGCAATTTCCAATACAGTCTAATGTGAACGCAATATTTACTTAAATACGTTCCAGTCTTTTCGTAACATCAACTCTGTTTGCCGCATCTTTTCTGATACGTACGGGTCCCTTCTATGTTTATTCTATTTGAACACTACATCTAGTAGTCTTAGTTCTTATTGTAGGCATATGTTGTCGTGCAGTTTCCATGTAATCGGCCGGGAGGAAGGTTATGATACCAACATTTCGGCCACCAGGTGATGACATTTTTTCGGACGATGGACTTGGCGTTGTGAACCACAGTGTTTGCTTGCTGGGCTGTCATCATTCACAGTTCTTCTTTACGTCGTCATATGTGATTCATACAACTTTTGATTACAACAAATACGAATCTTGTGAAGAATTTCAACCTTTGCCATCGGTGCTTTTGCGTTCGGCGGGGGCTGCAAATTTCGCACACGTTGAATTTTTTCACTTTCGTCCCTTGTGATCAAAATGACTAATACATCACTTTGACCTAAAACGGTGCCAATTTACAACACGCAACGGGCGGTCACGGTGGTAAAGAGGTCCTCCTCGAGCTCCACACTCATTTTTGACATTTACACCAGCTGGGTTTAAATGCACCATTTAAGCTTCTTGTGCTGTAACGAACTATTACACATACAAATCACTCTCAACTTTTAAGACTCTATAGCGTAAAATTTTGTTTCTAATTTCGTTGAAATCGAGATTTCCACAAATTAAATAATTTTCCGAGTAACACCAGTTGATGGCGCCTTTATCCCACGAACTTCGCAACTTATTAAGATTCCATAATTTAATGAAGTCAATGTCTGTGTCACATTTGAACAGTTTGTCGTCAAGGCAGATTTTTTTATTTCATTTCAACTTTGAGTACGTAAAAGGCGGCAAAATGCTCTACAAACTAACGAAATTTTGTGCACGGTACATCTATCTGTCTGCATTTCTCATAAATCTTTTTTCTCTTGACACAAATTTACCCTTGCTGCCTCGCTTGCTGCACATTAAATTTTTTTTTTTTCATATTTTTTTTCTACTGTGCACTAGCCTTTCAACAAAATGACATTTTATTCCTTGAAAATATGCACATAAATTACAATTTTCGAACCTTTTATAGTGAAAAATGGCAAAAATCAGCTTATAACGTTATTTGTTGAAAATCTTTGCGCAAACAATCAATGTTTTGGATAGCAGATGTGACTCAGTCAGTCATCTGCCACTTCAAATTTCGAATCAAAATGTTTCCATACATTTGATATAAAACGCACAAGGGGATTAGGAGAGTGTGTTTGATTTCAGTGTTGAAGATTACAAGGGAGATTCGCTACTTCTGTTGATTAGATTGTTTCAATTGGTGTAATAATTTTATAGAAAACAATTAGAACGTCGCCCACAGAGTATTGATTTCGAGAGCTCCACGCAATGTTAAGTTGCAGTTGAAACGGAAAAATCGCGTGAAATCCGCGTAGGATAGATCCAATTTCAATATTATGGCAATATCCATTCCATAAAATGTAACGACTATCGTTGCAATAAATACCGACTACCTAAAGTTTTATAAATGCAACGATAAGTCAATAGTTCCATGTTTGCGAATAAATACCAAACGGAGTGGTAACTCTTGTATTTAGAAAAATCTGGTAGGTGGAATATGAGCGATGTGTGTTCTGTGTTGTTGTACATTTGCTTACCAAGGCGTAAAATTGAGTCAGTTGCCAATTGAAGTTTTTCTTCTTTTTTTAAAGGTGTTGTCTGTTGTTTTACAAAGGTGTTAAAGAGAATGTTACATTTACATTAGTTGCTAATCGGGTAAATAACTCTTCGTTATAGAAAGTAATTTGCTATGACACAGCCGTTTGTGAGCTGCATCATTGACTGTAACTAATTCCCTTACACATTCTGTCGCCGTAGAAATATTAATTGAAATATTGATCAATAAATAATCACACAGCGGGTATCATGTTGATTTTGATTTTTATGCGTTTTGTTCGCAAATAAAGAAATTTTTCATTGAGTTTTTGTAAACCACAACGTTGAACACATTTATTTATAATCGAAAGTTATGTGAATATAACTCTCACGGTTTGGAACCAATGAGGATTTTCTCATAGTTTCTTAACGTTGAAAGTAGTTAGAGAGTGAAGTTCCACAAGGAAAGTAGGGTGAATCCGAACAGCTAAGTGCGCCAAAAGGGAGGCTATGATTAAATTCTCACTCTAAATACAGAAGGAATCCCGTTGCCCGAATACAATTTATTCCAAAGTGGAAGGACAGGCGATGCACACAGTGCAGTTAGCAATTAAACTTGGTATTCGAAATTTTTTAGACGACTCTAATGTCTCATCAGAAAAAAATTGTCAACGGCTGAAAGCCTACTGGCAATGCGCATAATATTAACAATTAAACAATTCATCAAGAAGTTGGTGCGAGACCGGAAGCGAATAACGCCCAGTTGACCCGTCGGAGTCCGTATTCACCTTCTCACACCCTTTCGAAACACTGTAGTCAGTCTACTCCACCAGGGATTCCCGCATGGCTTTGATATCATAATAAGCACACCATAGTCCAAAGACATGAGTGAACGTACGAGGCACATGAAATAACACAAATAGAAAAATTGATTAGGTTCATTGAAAAGATGAAAAGTCATAGCAGTAATTTAAGAGGACATCATGTGTCCATTCACTCTCAGCATGTGGCTGGTCAAAATCATTCCTTATTATTATCAGGTCCATGTGCCTGTTGAACGACAGATCTTCCGTAAACGCAATCCCTAAATCACGGATCTCAGCAACCCTTTCGTGAGGCGATTGACCCGATTGACCAATCGAATACACAAACCGAATCGGGTCGCGCTTCTTAAAAAAAGTTCAGTTCAAGCGAATTGTCTAAACACCACATTGCTAGGGCTGACAAATCACTCTGCAAAGCAATGGAATCAGCAACAGACTTAACACGACGATAAATCTTGAGGTCGTCGGCGTACAACGATAACTTAGACGAATTGATGGTCAGCGTAACGTCATTAACAAAAATCAGAAACAGCAGAGGGCCTAATTGGCTCCCTTGTGGTACACACGATGTCACTTCGTATCGATCTGACCTCCATCCCTTCGCATACTGGATGCGCTCGCACAGAGAGGTACAAATCCAATGCAACAGATGAGAGTTCATTCAATTTACGGAGCAGGTAGTCATCTATCAAAAGCTTTGCTCACATCAGCATCTACCAACTCACAAAACGGTGTTGAAACACTGATATAACGCCATCTAAGTCAGCAGTAAGCACATCACATACCATTGACTCACTTCCTCTGTAACACGTAACGTCAGAACGAGATCCTTTCTTGAAAGTCGGCGCAACATAAGACTCTTTCCATCGGTCAGGAAATTTACTAGTCAGCGATAAATCAAAAATATAGGACAACGGACAGATCAGACAGAGTGAAATTTAATCGGCGAGCGAGCCTGGAACGAGGTCCCGGGGAAATTTTAGTCGAAAGTTTTAGTTCCCAGGAAATAGAACTTTTTCACACACATTTTTGGGTACTGGGAAAATATTATTTATGCGCAGACGAATAAAAACGTCAGATCTCCTCACAAAATTTAGATCCAGAGATCCAGAAATAACACACTTATGCTCAATTTTAACCATTATTATTTCCCTACTTTATTTCCCACCTGTTTATTATTTCCCTGCTTTATTTCCCACCTGTCAATTATTTCCCCACTTTGTTTTTCACCTGCCAATTATTTCGCTACGTATTTTGTTCGGAGTTTGAACTTTTGTCCGTTTGCGCATTAAATAGTATACATAACACGAAACTGCTGATTTAGACCACGGTGGTGAAGAAGTTTTCGATTTTCGCCCTCTGATTCGTTCACCACCTGGTTCTAAATCGGCCATTTCAGCTCCTTCTTATGAAATACACTATTTCATCCCCGTCTGCGAGAGTCTTGAGTCTTACTCGATTTAATTTAAAAAACTACTAAGTGTTGTGTACTGCTTCGACGCGACCAAATTTGTTGATAAATCAAATAAACAAGGGACGAATAGCAAGGGAAAATGCTAATTCGGCGTATCACGCTTCATCAGTACACCTATACCTAGCTAGGACTATGTTTTTTATCAGCACAACACATATTGTAATAAGCAATCATTCCAAATGTATAACTACTAGATCTTCATCTAGCTGTTTGTTGGATCTCTCACATAAAACATTTTGTTTGAAACTTTTCACCTTTTTTTTGCGAATTTTTTTCCTCCAACAATCTGCATTTTCTATCAAAAATTCACTCCGAAAAATTGAATCCATAGGGATACGATGAACAAAAAACCATGTTTGTGCAATAGGTAAAGGATACGTTAGTTTTTCAGTATATCAAAAGTGCATGAATGGCATGGCAACCTGCCCATTAGAGAATCGAGACGGAGTGCTCTAGTAAAATTTCTCATAAATCCGAATTTCGGTTCTTAAAATCTGTTATTCCCCAAATGTCATGAGTTACCTACATTATACTTTCATGTTTCCAAGTGTTAGTGGGTTTGTTACATAATTTAATGAGCTCCCTCCTGTGATAAGTGAATGAGACGCAAAAAATGTAAAGATTTTCCTTTAACATAAAAAAAATTATCCAAAGGACGTGTATATTTGTGTTTGTTCCCACAATCTCATTGTTCTTCTTCAGAAGTCGTTGCAGCACAAAAAATAAACAGATAAAAATCGATAAAGTGCACGCGATGCTTGACTCGAACAATATCTGAAAGGTTTTTCTGCAAAACAATATATCTGTGGAATTATGCGATGCAATAACACAACATGGATATGGACACATTGTTATACGACATAACCAACGAACTAAACACTCGTTTATTGAGAACAATATTTTTTGAACTTATTCTTTATGTCTGCATTTGCCATATTTTGGCTCTTACGAACAAGATGTTTAAATTCGTTGTGTTATCTTTATTGTTCAAATTATTATTACTTTTCTTGTCTTCTGACTCTGTTTTCATTTTTGTTTTTGTTTTTATTAAACCGAATTATGTCGAATCAACGGAAACAAGTTAAATATTTGCGAACGCAATGTTATTGGAGGTATAATTTTTACATAAATTCAGCCACTTTTGTTTGCCATTGTTGATGTTTCATTGATATCTGATCGAAAATACAACAGCACAATACGAAGTTACGAAATGTTTTATGTTGTTGTTGCGACTCAATTTTTCTTTATCATTTAATTCAGCAGCGAAATCGAAAATGTTTCTTTTCACAATATTTTCATTGTTTTCCTCCCGAATTTTATGACAAAAAAAATGGAAACCAATGGAGCTGAATTGTTGGAAGATAAACATTCAACTCCTAAAAGAAATAGTAGTTTACGTAGCTAGGAAGCAGACGGACAAAAAACGTCAGATTTCCTCACAGAATTTAGGCCCAGAAATTACTCATTTAGACTCACTTTTGACAGATATTATTTCCCTTCTTTATTTCTCACATGTCAATTATTCCTCTTCTTTATTTCCCACCTGTCAAATATTTCCCCACTTTATTTCTCACATGTCAAATATTTCCCTATTTTATTCTCCACCTGCCAAATATTTCCCCACTTTATTTCCCACCTGTCCATTATTTCTCTACTTTATTACCCACCTGTTAATTATTTCCTTACGTGTTTCTGTCCGTCTGCGCAATAGCATGGCTTAAACCACTGTGGTATGTGGGTCTGAATCAGCCGTTTCAGCTCCGTGTTATGTATACTATTTAATGTGCACAAAAATCAGATTCCGAACAAAACACGTAAGGAAATAATTGACAAGTGGTATAAAAAGTAGGGAAATATTTGACAGTTGTGAAACGAAGTAGGGAAATATTTGACAGGTGGTAAATAAAGTAGGGAAATATTTGACAGGTGGTAAATAAGTAGGGAAATAAATGACAGATAAGAAATAAGTAGGGAAATAGTTGGCAGGTGAAAAATAAAGTTGGGAAATATTTGACAGGTGGAAAATAAAGTAGGGAAATATTTGACAAATAAAGTAAGGAAATGATAACTGTCAAAAGTCAGCCTAAAAGAGTTATTTCTGGACCTAAATTCTGTGAGGAAATCTGACGTTTTTTTGTCCAAGCCTTAAGGAAAAAAATTGTAGAATGTTCCATTTTGTCTAAAATGATCTGATTTGGAAGCGGAAAGTTTTATAAAATTTTGTCATTTAATTCGAGAATGTCGAATCTCGAAAATAGAGTCAGCTTTGTCACAAGGGATGATGTTTTTTCTGCCTAAAAAAATAAAAACTCCTGTAATTCCAACAAAAAACATAAAAAATGATTGATGAAAGCATGACTATCATGAAAATGTAAAAAAACAACGGAATTCATTGCACAGAAAGAAATTCATTGTTGATCATTTCATTCTATCAATATCAGCAAAATTTTACAATTAATTTCAATCAAACGGCAACAATAAAAGAAATACCAACGTCACATCATTAAAATTTGCAAAGGAGCATTTGAGCGTACGATTTTATTGGTTACCATATGTATACCTACACACCAGACAACTTTATAGTCACTATTTTTATTCATATTTCTGCGTCAGTCTCCGTTCGATTACAACGACGATTATTGTGTTAGGTAATAAAATTTATGACCATTAATTGCTCAAATTCCAATTTAATGGACTTATAAGTGTCTAAATAATGTTACGAATTATTAGCAGCAAAAAAAAGTAAAGTAAAATTTCTAGGCGAAAATATTCATTAATCAAAGTGTTATAGTTTTTGAGAATAAAAATTATATGCGCTGTAGGTGGGTCGTGTGTACTACATGGCTGGCGGTACTTCATCATAATTTGATATCAACGTGTTAAATTGGTAGGGATTTGAACTTTTAAATTGGCAACGTGTTTCGCAAGATATGAGATAAATGTTGAAATTTATGTTGCTTCTGAAAATAATTTAATCTGATGCTTAGACTTCTTGCTGTAAACTAACCAACAAATTAATAAACAGTTGTAGAAAAAAAGCACTACACGGTGTGAATAGACCGGTAGTATTGATTCGAAGCAAAAAATGCCCTGCGGCGGCATGGAGCTCAGAAAATCACAAGCTTTTTTACTTGTTCTCCGAAAATTGTCATTATTCATAGTTGAAGACGACGTTAGTCGAAAAATGTTTTATAAAAATAGACCATATTCAAGTAAAAAAGTTCGCTTCCTTGCATTCCTCGCCTCACCGAATGAAAAACATGTGCAAAAAAGACTCACGCATCAGAATAGATTTGGCAAGCAGTAGAGATGAGCGGCTTGCCCGAAACTTCGAAAAACCCGACCCGAACCTGAACCCGAACCCGAATTGTTTTTTTCGGGTTCATGGGTTTCGTGTTTCGAAAATTTTAATCGGGTCGGGTTCGGTCCAGGCCGGGTTTGGGAACAGTTCGGGTTTCGGGTTTCGAAAAATTTTATAGGGTCGGGTTGTTGTATCATTTTATTGGTGTCCCGATCCTTTATTGACTTTTTATATTTTACGAAACTCGTCTAAATTTTATCATCTTACATTACACGAATTTTGTTTTAGTCTAAGGTCTAAGTCGGGCGTTGAAATAATTTTTGTTTCGAAGTAATTTGAGTTGTGAGTTTCGAAAAACTTGATTGTCTGGTTCGGTCCGGGTCGGGTTTTGAAACAGTTCGGGTTTCGGGTTTCGAAAAATTTTATCGGTTCGGGTTCGGTCCGGGTCGGGTTTCGAAAAATGGTCGACCCGCTCATCTCTAGCAAGCAGAATAGATGTTGCAAAACGACTCGAACGTATCTAAGTAAATATTGTCTGAGGCAATTCCGTACACATCAAATTGGATTGGAAATTGCCGAAAGGGCAATACCCAATCTCCATAATTTGAACAAAAAATTGTAAAATCTGTAAAAATTGGCCAATCTTAGAACCGACCTAGAGCACTTAGAAGAGGCCTCTCACCCAGAGCTTCATGGACAAAAAAGGTCACCTCTTTTTTCTCTACAACTCTGCACAAAACCTTATCATTGAAGGAACATTCACGAAAAACCTTTAAATATGCAGGGTCGCGTAGCGTGAGTTGAGCCCATACTGAGGACCCTACTTCCCGAACCACTCAACAGATTGCTACTAATTTAAATTTCGTGATTTTCTGAGATCCATATCTTTCATTCAAAACCTTGAAGAGCGATTTCCGTGCTAATTTCACAAAGATGTAGGTCAAAAAGTTTCACCAACTTTTACGAACCATGTTTTTCACCACTTTTTCAACAGTAATTTCTTGAGGGATGTTGACCAAATTCAATTCCTCATGCGTATACCTTTCAGGAAAAAAACCATTCGTCCAAAAATGCCAATCTGCAATTCCAAAACCGCTTTTGCTACTACCTTTCAGGAAAAAAAAATTGAAAATCGGTCAAGTTTTACTCGGGTTATCGTGTTTACAGACGGACGATTTTATTTTTTGCAGAATCGGTATTTGTGGTCTATGATCGATGCTCCCCCTACTTCTCCCTCAAATCGACTGGTACTGGTTACAAATCTAATGGTGAACTTGTACTTGGTAGAGGCCTAAACGGCCTAAACATTCACTTTTTGCTCAGGTCTTCTATCAAAACTTCTTTTGTTCTCTGACAAAATTAAAGAAAATTCTTTTCTTCTTTTTGCAATAAAAACAACTCCCTAAAATTTACTGAACTAAGGTTATGATTTACCAAATATTAGCGCCATCATTCCTTACTTGAAAGGAGACCTCGGGAAAGCGTTCCTACACTACACTGTCTTTTATAGTTGCGTCTTTTTAGTAATTTTTAAGCAAATTAACTTTTTTAACGCCATTTTTCGGAATAGCTCAATTTGTTTATTTTTTCACCACATATTTCGATTGCATTGTCATCTAAAGTAGTTTTTCTAAAATGAATTTGCATTTCTAATACAATTGTTCTTGCCAATTCACATACACTTTACATACCCCATGAGTTTTTCTATAACATTTTGTATTGTAGTTGCCTCAGGTGTTAATTCGAACTAATGAATATTTAATGGCAGTTACATTTCTATGGTTTTTTCGTAAATATTTATACAAATATTTATTATTGAGTGCACACTGCTTACTAAATAACCATCTGTCGGAATCTTTTCAACTAATTAATGAAAATTTGTATGGAAAAAGTCGCAATTTTCTGTAACGTGTTTCTCTCAAAGTCTTTAATGAAAACGAATGCTTATGTCGTCATTACATACTTAACCTATTCCCAAACAAGCGGACACTTTTCGAGTAAACATTTACATTTTCTAGAAATGTGAATTCCAATATTTCACTGCAAAAGTCAGTCTTTCAGCTTTTCAACTTAATAAACGCTTCAAAACGCATAACTTTTTCGACCAATGTGCTTCAGAGCCGTAGCCAGACCAAAATTTCAGGGGGGGGGGAGGCGCGCCCCAAAGCAATTTTGTTCGTATAACTTATGGTGTACAATCACACATAAAATACAATAGAAGCCTTACGCACAGGTTGTACAAATGTTAATTTTTGTGTGGCACGAACTTCTTCACTTGTTAAGTTTGATAAATGAAAGTCGCGAGCGGAGCGAGGGATTTTTTTTTTTTTTGCTTTCTTTAGTTGCCGAAAATTAAACTAGCAGAAAGTATGAGCTTTTCTCTACAGAGATTATTAGCCGAATATGCCACTATTCCTTTTGTATCAGGACTCAAGGCCTTGACCTAGCTAATGTTATACCAAATTTACTAATGATGAATAAGGAAGGAAAAAAGCCGCGCAGCGAGATTATTTTTTTTGTAGTTTAACTGCTAACTTTAATATACTTGTACACATGTGAAATTGTAAAACGATAAGTTAAATATGTAGGTGAAGATCTGTTAAGAAGTGCAAGTTTTGATAGAATACAGACAATTTTTCAGGGGGGGCGCAACTTTTTTCAGGGGGGCGCCGCCCACCCTGCGCCACATGTGGCTACAGCTCTGATGTGCTTGCTCACTTAATCTTTAAATGAATAATTCATTTGAATAACGGAAAACATTTTTTACGAGTCAGAAATGGATAAAAACTTTTTAAGTAGATACATGTGCAAATATTTGTAAACGTCAAAAGCCAACAAAGATGGCGGCCATTTTTAATTGCAATCATCAACTCAAAATTTTTTGTATCAATTTCTGACTTTTAGAAAATGTTTTCTGTCATTTAATTGAATTATTCAGTTAAAGACTAAGTGAGCAAATACATTGGTGGAAAAAAATTATGCGTTTTGAAGTGTTTATTAAGTGGAAAAGCTGAAAGACTGACTTTTGCAGTGAAATATTGGAATTCAGATTTCTAGCAAATGTTTTCTCCAAAAGAGCTTCCGCAATTTTGTTTGGGAATAGGTTAAGTATGTAATGACGTCATAAGCATTCGTTTTCATTTAAGGCTTTGCGAGAAAAACGTTACAGAAAATTGCGACTTTTTCCATACAAATTTTCGTTAGTTGAAAAGATTCCGACAGATGGCTCGTTTGTAAGCAGTGTGCACTCTGAAATATGGTAAAGGCCTATATAGTGCGCGTAATTTGAAAATTTGTTAATTACATACCATGGTCTAGTCTGAGCTCTCTGACCCATATTCCACTCAATCACCTCTATAACCTCTAGCCAGAACCGTAAGTTGGTTGTTACAACTCTCATAAAACGTAGAACAGAAAAAAAAACCACCAGCGAGTTTGGGAAAATCTGAACAGGTGCAGACAATCATAGGAATTTTTGGCGGGGGCAACAAGCAACCCACCAAATTTCTTTTGAGTCTGGACAGAATATCCTTGAGAAAGGTTTTAGGAGCGCTGACAATATGTTGATGTACCATCAAAATAAGATGGGGCTCAGCATTGATCCGAACTGCAGAAGGTGCAGAGAAGACGTATCGGCACTACCCTAGCAGAACTTAGAACGCAATGTTTAGAGGACTTCTACATAATAATAAAAGAATTCCGTGAGGTGCCACTACCAAATCTCTTCGTTTTATCTCACACAACAAATAACACCATCCAACCATATCAATAGAAACAAACAACCACATCCACTTCCACATACACCAAAACTACACTCTACAATTTACACTATACACCAAAACTCCACCCTACACCCTACATCATACACCAAACCTACACCCTACGTCGTCAAACCAACTGGGGAGCAGCACAATGGGCCCAACCGGATGGCCTAAGTGCTCACATCCGATCAAATTTGCAATTAATTTCATTTTGTGTTCGAAGGTCGAATCCTCTATAAAATGTCAGAAATATTTTTTCGGAACTTCAAGACTTCGTAGAACCCTAAGATGAGCTTTGGGCCTGTAGATATACATGCGAAAACCGATATTTTTCCTTATCGCCTAACACCACAAGCTAATCGCCACATCATATTTTTCTTTCAAAGAAAATAAATCCTCGTACAAAAACGGCTTCTGCACGTAAATAACTAAACCATTTCACTTAGCCTCGTTTTACACCAGTTAACTACTACCCACAATGCAAAGCCTACAATGCTCTCCTGTTCTACGTTATTATCAAATGAAAGAAAATACCATGATTTCTTGATCTGATACCGAAAATAATTTCAAATCAACATGTGGGAAAAACACCTTATGTTGATGGTAATTTCCGATTTATTAAAATGGTTTTTCGTATGATTCTAAAATAAAAACGAGAAACGCCAGCACAACGTATAAGGTAACAGTTTCCTTACAAAACATTTTTCACCCCACTTCTGAAACACCCTTATCAAAACATTCTGAAAGCCTGTTAGCCAAAGTTACCTAGCAACCCACTCATTTTCGCCAAATTTATCCTTTGTATGATACTTTGACGCTGTACGACAAAGTGTGTAGGATGTGTTTGATATTGCAATGCATTACAGCAGACCCGTTGAAGTGATGGAATTACATGTTTATACGCCGGGGACGAACATGAGTGGATTTTTTCTATGATTTTTGTCTCCTCCTGCTATTTCAGTCAATTTTGTTTGTAAACCGAAGCCTCAAGTAAAATGTCCACATAGCTAAGTATATTATGCATTACATTCCACCATTTTTTTTTTTCATAGACTTCCGGTCCTACTGGGTTGTGTTGGATTCCATCTTTCGATGACCTACCAACTAAATCCTCCTTCCTTGTTCACCATGGTCTGGTCTCCCTGAAACCTCCTCATAGCGTTACTTTACGCTCTCATTCTCCGGCCAAATGCCTCTCTTTGCTGATCGTCTCTCACACCTCCTCATCGCGACACATCTCCGAAATTATGTTGTGGGCATTTACATCTGGCCCCTCAGCTCACATCGCTACTGTTCGAAACGGGGGCATGCAAATATTACGTGCTGCGCAGGTTCTTCTTCTTTATCGCAAACCCACAAAGGTGACTCTGCGAATTTACACCTGTGCAGGTGTTTTCTGAAGCACCCATGACCCGACAAAAACTATGTCAACTGGACGTTACCCTCATCGTGTTTCTCACCTTACCGAGTCTATGGGTCCACCTACCTTTGTCCGTGGAGTCCCACTCTCGCTCTCGCTGCCACTGTGTCAGCTGCTTTGGGAGTTTGGTCCTCATTTTTCTTCGTTCAGTCTTCCATCGTTCCGGCTATGACACATCCTCTTCGTATCTATCCTTATGCTGCTATTTAAACGCATCTGGTATTATTCTGGCCAGTGCTCCGTCGGTTTTCACTGCCTTTTCGCAAGCGAAGTCCACGTGACTATTAACATTTTTTCTGTCGAGCAGCATGACTCCCTTGTATTTTAATCTACTAGTGGATGTGATCTCATTCCCGTTATTACATTCCACCATAAACGCACCAATACACTCTCGTTTACGATAGTAAAATATAGTTCTACATACTCCCAATATACTACACTGGATCTGCCCTACAACGCTTAAAAAACCTAGCGACGAGATTTTGTGAGAGAAAATATATGAAAATCTCTCATCTAGGTTTTTTATGGGTTGTAGGGCAGAGATGTGTACTTTCTACACATATACATCTTCAGTTTCATTGGGCATGTTGTATTCCTAGTCGTATGAGATATCCGCAGGGCCAAGTGAGCAAAGAAAATTCCATAATGATTCGGAATTTTTTACTTCTTCGGTTTCGCTTCGCTCATGTAGAATGCGATTTTAACTCACAAAACTTGGTACACTTCCAGATTATTTTTTTTAACGTGTCGGAATACACCCTTCTGCTTCGAGTCGTGAGTCGTGCCATTTTTGCTGAACGCACTATTATAGTTGCAAGGTCGTCTGTCTTGGTGTACGTTTTACTCACTCTGAATAATCACTAATCTTAAATTGGTAAATGTAAACAAAACTTACCACCGGGTGTCTACACACCTGAAAATGTTTTATACATCGCAGTTTATATACCGGTTGTTTATCACCGAAATAGAATCGGTGCAATGAAATAAGCGGAGTTTATTCATTATTCAACAATTCCTTAGTGATGAATGCCATTCCGTCTGTAGATGTAGTGGAAAATTGGTTTCGAAAATTTAATTAAAAAATAAAATTATTGGATTTTATTACGTTTATTTCGGTGCAAATAAAAAATACAAATAAAATATTAGCGAATGCAATTTGCGAACTCAAATCGAGGAAAATAAGGAAAGTCTTAACTGAGAAGCATTGCCTTCTAACGTTGCCATATTTCATGCATGACATAATGGGTTGTTTCGTCGGTTGCAAAAGTTTTCGTATTAAAAGTTAAAAGGAAAAACTGAACTGTGAGTTTTGAAATCTTAAACAAATATTTAGTTTGCAAGAAAGTCAGACAAAGAGTTTTTATGCGCTGGAAGAATCAATTGTTTGTGGGTTTTGGAGGGATTTGTGGGATCTATGATCTTGCGGAAACTTTTGAAAATAAATCTTGTTTCATACTTCCTACGAAGTCTGTGTTCCTGCCTATCCTTAACTTCAGATATTGTTTGGGTGTTAAAGGTCTCGTTTTTGGGGTGTGTCATGAAGAGTATAAAGAGTATTGAAGAGGGAATACAACAATGTGGACAGATCCTAACATGGCCTAATATTTGGGCATTAATTCCCAAAAATTAGGCTTACGTTACCAGCAGTTTGTACTTATTTCGAAAATGATAGCTTCAAAAGTCAACTCCCTCGCTACTGAACTCACAGAATCTATGAAATAAATAAATTATTGATTTCAACCTCAGTCACCAGTCCAGTTACTTCCTCGAAATTTTATAGTTGTTCAGTTTCACGTTAGGTAATAATTCACTTGAATTCAGGTCTGGTCAGTTCAGGTTGAGATGAAACTGATCCTGATGCATCAGAATAGATGTTGCAAAAAGACTTGAACGAATCTAAGTAAATATTGCCTTAACTCTTAAGTATATGCAATTACGTCCACATTGAGTAGGATTGGAAATTGCCAAAAAGGCAAGCTAGCGCTCGAAAATAACAAAAAATGTTAGTCGATTAGGTTCACTGTATCGTCAACGGAAACAAACTTCCCAACAGCGTCATCTTGTAATATAATTGACCACTTAAATTTCCCTTAGAAGTCACTCGTGCATCTGCGAATGAAAACGAATGCTCATGTCGTCATTACATACTTAACCTATTGCCAAACAAAACTGCGGAAACGCTTTTGGAGAAAATATTTACATTTGCTAGAAATGTGAATTTCAATATTTCAATGCAAATATCAGTCTTTCAGCTTTTCCACTTAATGAACACTTCAAAACGCATAATTTCCTCGACCAATGTGTTTGCTCACATAATCTTTAACTGAATAATCAATTTAAATGACAGAAAACATTTTCTATAAGTCAGAAATTGATACAAAAAAATTTTGAGTTGATGATTGCAAATAAAAATGGCCGCCATCTTTGTTGGCTTTTGACATTTACAAATATTTGCAAATGTATCAACTCAAAAAGTTTTTATCCATTTCTGACTCATAGAAAATGTTTTCTGTCATTTAAATCGATCATTCAGTTAAAGATTAAGTGAGCAAACACATTGGTCGAAAAAATTATGCATTTTTAAGTGTTTATGAAGTGGAAAAGCTGAAAGACTGACGTTTGCAGTGAAATATTGGAATTCAGATTTCTAGCAAATGTAAATGTTTTCTCCAAAAGTGTTTCCAATTTTGTTTGGGAATAGGTTAAGTATGTAATGACGACATAAGCATTCGTTTTCATTAAAGACTATAAAAGGAAAACGTTACATAAAATTGCGACTTTTTCCATACAAATTTTCATTAAATGAAAAGATTCCAACAGATGGCTCTTTAGTAAGCAGTGTGTACTCTTAAGAGCGTGTTAGATATTTTGACAGTTCTATGTTTTGCGATGTTTTTTCATTGCAAATTTCTAAGACAATGATCATTAATTTTAAATTCCAAAACATCTACTGTTTGCATAACACATCCCTTTATAGATCATATGAATTAGAATATATAATTATTGAGTCTTAGTGTCAAAATTTGATCTGAAAAAACATCGCATTCGCCGAGTCTTTGCGATGTTTTTTCAGATCAAATTTTGACACGTAGACTCAATAATTATATATTCTGATCCAGAGAATCTATAAAGGGATGTGTTATGCAAACAGTAGATGTTTCGGGTTTTAAAATTAATGATCAATGCCTTAGAAATATGCAATGAAAAACATCGCAAAACATAGAACTGTCAAAATATCTGACACGCTCTTGAAACAAACAACGTTTTCAAGAGAAAAAATGATTTCATTTAATGGATACGGAGTTATCAATGACTTAATAATAGCGCCATCTGTAACCTAATTGAAATGACGCAATTAAAGCGGAATGATACATTAGTAGCACGTTTCAAAATGTGAACTGTCAAATTTGCGATGTTTTCCTACGTAAATAAAAAATTAATAAAATTTATAGCTTATGTATAACTGAGAGTCATTACACGAATAATAAATGAATCAGAATTCAGAAAGTTTGAGTATGAAGGTCGAAGATTGCTCTGAAGAATCATCGCATTTCAAGTTCGTTTGCGATGTTATTTCAGAGCAAAGTTGTACCGTCATTCCGTTTATTATTTGTGTAAGAGTCATACTCAAACAGTGCATGAGCTGTAATTTTGAATAATTTGTTATTTACACAAGATTTTGTTAAAAAAAAAACATCGCAAATGTGACAGTTCACATTTTTGAAACGTGCTCTTGACCGGGGGCAGATAAACGTGGGAAATCCTTTTGTACTCGAAATAAACTCATTTGGGAAATCAAACTTAAAACTAAATCCGGGACAATCCATTTAAATTAATGAAAATTATTCAAAATTCAAGAAAACCTTCAAGAAAATCATGATAAAGGAAGGAATTCTTTTGCACCTAAATTTACGTTTATCTACCTCTCGCTCTTGACAAAAATAACTCCTAGGCATCTTAAGAGTTTGTTGGATGAAAAAATAACAAAAGTAGAAAATTTTCAAAAATTTGAATAATCAAAATTGTTAGCAGCAATCACCCCACAAAAGAAGACTTCGTTTGTATTCACTTTCCCTATTCATTTTTTATTCCTTTTCACAATTGCACCCTATTTTCATAGAAAATTTTTTGCTCGTAAAATTTGAACCCTCACCGACGACGGTACATGCGCTTCATCGTCTTTGGCATTCTGAGTGTCTTGGAACGGTCACGTTTCATTTACCGATCTTAATCACAAACGTTTCACTTCGTTTTGCTGTAAGAGGAACCATTTTTACGTTTCTAATTCATTAAAAAAAAACTCACAACAACTTGAATTGTTTGTGCTCTTAACAAATGTGCTTTTGTGAGGCAGCTACTTTGTAGTGATTCATTTCAATCGAGTGGTTGCTGTTTACATCGACACATACAGTTGTGTTTTGTCATTTGCTTTGTTTTGTGCAATTTTAAAACTAACTTTTCTTCATCACTTTTGCGATTCAATTGGACAACAGTTGAATAGGTAACTAAACAAGGACTTGAACGCGTCGGAGTGAATGAATGTTACAGTCGACGAACCCTTGCAAATATTTATCATTAACAAAAAATTTGTTTTGTTTTCGCAGGTTGTGACTCCCCAAAAATGTGGTGATGTCTACCTTTACGATCTTCTTCCCACGTCAAATCGCAACAACAGTCCATATCAAAATTTATCAACAATGTCCGACCCAGACACGTACGACACACCGAAGCCAGCCGTACAAATAAATTATGATTCACCGCGGTCATGGAGTCGAACACCACCACGCGAGAGTCGATTGGACGATTCGTACGACATCCCTCGTCCGTCTAATCTTCTCGCGCAACACAACATCACACCGAGCAGTTCCAATTCGTCACTTCTAACTTCCGATAGTTTAAGTTTATCATCATCGAACCGATCATCGCTTGCCAATATGCCAGACTACGATATACCGAGACGAAATCCACCTCCAGTGCGATCGCTTACACCGTCAGCTGCTACACAAATATCGCAAACACACAGTTCATTTGACATTCCATTGATGCAAAATCAAAACCAAATGATTGCAACGAAGAAAGAACTTCCGTTGGAATTGTCATCTGCCCTGGACACGTTAGCTAAATTACAAAATGAAGCAACGTCAACTATTTCAAGGTAATGAAAACTTTGGTCTTTAGTCCGGGCGCTTCACACATCACGTCACGTTCAGAGGGGGGGATTGGGGATGCAGCTAAACGTGACGGCTCTAAAAAATTTGTGTCTGCGTGACGGGGCAGGGGGAGATGAAAATTTCGTAAAACAGCTTGACGTAATATGTGAAACAGCCTCTTAGTCCGGACGCTTGTGTCACCTTGATGGAATACATATTTTTGAAGAGATTTTCTTTTGGAACTCGCGACGCAAAAATGTGTAGTTCGGAAACTGCATTCATTACACGAGCTCCGGACAAATTCCCGGAGTAAATTTTCTTTCAAACTCTCACGTTTAATTTCTTTTCAGACTCCTAGGATTCGTGTCCCCGTCATGGCGTACTAAAGAAAAGTTGGAGCCAATTTTGATGGATTTGAAGTTGGCAGCAGTGCGACTGCGAACAGCACTTCACGACTTAGCCGAATTCGGTGATGGAGCCTTGGGTAATGCAGCAAGAGCTGACGATAAAACGCTGGCGTTGAAATTAAAACCATTGGTTAAGGCTCTTCGGGATGCTGACCGATTGGTACACGAGGCATCCCAAAGTTTAGACTTACAAGGATGGACAGTTGACGCACTTTGTCGTCCGGAAAATTCTCAAAAACATCCCGGTGTACCAGACAGCTTAGATCAATTGATTGCTTGTGCTCAAACACTAACCGAAGATGTTCGCCAATCCGCTTCGTTCATTCAGGGAAATTCAACGCTCCTCTTCAAAAGAGCTACGCCAATCGTGTCACCACAAGATGGAGCGAATAACAACGAATGGTTGGAAGACTACGACTACGTGAGTTTGGAATCCAAAGAAAGTTCAGCTAAAAAGAACGCCGAACTTCGAGACGCTCTACCGCAAGACCTGCAAACGAAATTCGACGATGTTGTCAAGAATGCCGAAACCGCTGCCATTAACAACGACAATCCCGGCTTGAACCAAAACGATACGTCGCTGATTGCGTACTATGCAACGCAAACGGTCACACACATGGGATATTTGACCCAAGCGATTGACGCATTCCTTCAAACGGTCGAACGAAATCAACCGCCAAAATTCTTTCTCGCTTATGGCAAATTTGTCGTTTTGAGTGCTCACAATTTAGTCAATATTGGAGACATTGTTCATCGGAATGTGTCAAAATTGGAGGTGAAGAAAAGTGTGTTACAATGCGCTGACTCGTTGTCGGAGGCGCTGAAGACGTGCGTAGCCAAAACAAAAAAAGCTGCACAGAACTTTCCCAGTGTGTCTGCCGTGCAGGAAATGGTTGACTCAGTGGTGGACATCAGTCATTTGGCCTACGCTTTGAAAGTGGCAATGCTACAGGCTACACAACCAGTTTTGCCGCAGTAAATCCATTAACTGGCAAACACGAACAAAATACACAAGGAGTTCCTAAATAAACGATCACTTCAACAGACTGAATAGAACGATACGCGATCACACGAATCAATTCTTAAAGTTACATTGCTGTTCCTTTTTTTTGATATTGACAAGTAAATTTCTGCAAAAAAATTTACTACTCAGAGTATAGTGGCGCCATATTCGATATCTGAATTAAGAATCTTCCACTGTCCATTTGAGCAAAATTCTTTTACGTTTAATTTTTCAACGAAATTTTGTGATAAGATGGGAGTCTGTTCAAAAAACGTGCAATGTGTTCACTTTAAACTCAATACACGTGGGAGTCTGTTCAGTTCAGAACCGAATAGTAGGGAATTTCAATGGTGTGACTGTTTTATTCAGGGTTTCGTTATCGGGGTTACAGTGAAACAAATTAGAGTTGGTATTTCCCTGGAGACACTTGTCAAAGTCCATTTTTTAATCGTCCCGGGGAAACTTAAAAAAATCGATTGCACGTCCACGACAAAGACGAATATTGAATGTTTTTCAAATGTGTCTGTGGTCAAATCTAGGGATTCAAAATGTGACAAACGTTACGAGCTCCTAGATGGGCTCTGACGATAAATTCAACGACTTTTTCTACTTTTTTTATATGAAATAAACTTCAAACTGAAGTTGTCAAGGGAAAAGTGTGGAAACAACAAAACAAACTGCCAAAACAACACATTTGAAGTGAAAATGTGAAATAAGAAAAAAAAAAAATGACGAAAAAAATTAAAAAAGCAGCAAAGCAAAAAATAAATAGAATTTTTATATGTGATACTTACTCAACTTTTATAAAAAATGTTTTTAATCAGTGAATAAGAAAACTTAATAGAAGTTGTGGCTAAATGTAATTATTTGATCAACGTAGAGTTAAAAGTAGATCGTAGAGAATGTGTCTAAACGGAAATGAATTCATTGAAAATGCTAATTAGAACTTCCAAATAAATGCATTTACGTAGAGCAGCCAATAAAGTGCATAAGCTTTCTTGGTTTAAATTAACGGGCGTATGTTCCCATAATATTGTCGTTTCAATTGCAATTTCTTAAACGTATATCGTAGACGTATGTATGTACCTATCACCCTAGAGATTAGTCAAACATTGTATGCAATTTCGAGTGTCTAAGAAAGTCTTTAACAGTTGATGAATATCGCGAAAATAAAAATTATTTAAAGCCGATTCGTTGGAAGATGTCAAATAAAATAAAATATTTGAAATAAAAACCTAAAGAGCTTTTCATTGAAATGCGGAACCGATGCACCGACGTCTAATGGAAGGTAGAGTTGATTTGTTGTGAGTATGTGAGCTTTCAGCGACAGAACTTTGAAGCCTTGGTCTTAATATGAATTCTTCTCTCTCTTGTGAATTTTTTCATCAAAGAGCGCTGCTTTAGGTGGGTTGGCGAGAAAATTTGACTTCAGTCCCCACAATCGTCAAATCTGTGCAGGGGTGTAAAGTGACGAATTTCTTAATTGTCTTCCTTTTGTTAAATTTGACGTTTCACAGTTGTGCTGCACTGTGTCGAACGAAGCTTATAATAGGCTGAAGCAGCCACCAATTTTCTCGCCAAAAAATAAGAAATCATCATCATCATCATATGAAAGAAGAAAAACGACTACAAATAAGAAAAAGAAAGAAATACAAAGCAAAATAGTGGTGCCCACAACTAACAAAAATAATTTCCCTCCAAACAACTACCTCTTCCGTGAATCAATTCGCAATACTCCCATCATTATTTTGCTCGCTCAGCTATCCTCCTCATTAAATTAAAGAGGTACTGTACAAAAACAGCTTACAAAGATCCAAAGGCTGGCTATAATAAGCATTACAGGAGCTATGAAATCGACTCCCACAGCGGCGCTCGAAACCATGTTAGGAATAGAACCGCTGCACATTTACGTTGAATCCATGGCGAGAGCCACTTGTCTCAGGTTACATCAGTCTTCATTACTGATCAAATCCAACTTTGGTCATGCAACACTATGGAGCAGGATGCTGAGGGAAACACCTAGCTTTGAAATGCCTTTCGATGCTATTTCTCCAGTGTATTGTTTCGACAGAAATTTCGAGGTAACATTTCCTTCCAGAGAAGAATGAAAAGAAGGCAACGTCATTACAAGCAATAACTGCCTAACCTGGTTCTCCGACGGGTCCAAATGCCAGAATCTCGCAGGATCCAGGATTTACAATCCCCAAATGCAAATCAGCAAATCCTTTCCACTATATTTCAATCCGAAACCTTTGGAATCTCGTAATGCAGTAAAGAACTGCTAAACAGAGCAACTACAAACCAATTAATACTAATATGCTCTGAAAGCCAGAGCGCACTGAAGGCCATTGGTGCCCATAAGATATGTTCTTCCATAGTGCTAAAGTGTCGAAAGCTAATTCAACTCTTAGCTAATAATAACCAAGTCACACTAACATGGGTCCCTGGTCATAGCAAGGTTGATGGGAACGAGATTGTTGACAGCCTTGCAAGAGCAGGAGCAGAAGAGCCGCTTAGAGGACCAGAACCGGGCCTCAAAGCTCCGTCCTCGTTCTTCAAAAATCACATTAACAAATGGAAACTCTCGGCCTTCAGGGAACACTGGAAAACAATTGAATTTGCCAGACAGGCCAAAAATAGCGTCAGCATTAACTTCAAGAACTCAAGATACTTTCTCTCCCTTAGCAGGAGAAACATCAAAAGAATGACAGGGATTCTCACCGGACACTGTCCACTTAACAAGCATCTGCATATCATCGGGGTTGCGAATTCCCCGATGTCCACGCAATGCGGCGACTTAGACACAGCTGAGCACTTTCTCTGTAAATATCCAGCATACATATCAGCCAGAACCAAGAGCCTTGGGGCATACATCTTGCCTCACAATATAATCTGGAGCCTGCCACCTAGCAGTATCTTAGATTACCTTTATCGAACCAACAAGATTTAGGTAATCCAACGTGGGTACGCACAACTCGCCCTACCCGCTTCAATCTAATCTAATCTAATCTAAATTCAAGATGACCCATCAAGTCACAGCCCAGTATGTGACTCAGCAAAGCTTCAATATTCTCACACCTTCTCTTGCCATAAGCATATCGTATAACAGAACTGCAAGCTCTATTTAAGAGCTTAAACGAAGACGAGTCTATACCGATAACGAAAACTTCACTACAGTAGACGAAGTGAGAAACAAGCAGAGACTTAGCAAGCATCACCCTGTTCAGGAGAGGAGTCACACTAGCCATAGGCCATAAACTTCTCAGAACAGCATAAAGTTTTGATAGACGTACTTAGCCTGGTCATTCCATGAAAGCCTATAATTCATAATGAGAACCAAATTTTTCACTCTCAGTGAGTACTCAATTTTAAGCTTGCGAAATGCCCCGAAAGAGCCATCACCGCCCAGAACTTCAATAATTAAGTTACTCGTTGTACCATCCACGTTAACGGTTGGAGTTACTCTGATGCTATGAGCTGAGCCACTGCTTGAGTTTTATTCGCATTCAGAATAAGCCCATTACTGTTGGCCCAAGAGGTAACGGAGCAGAGGTCATCATTCACCTGTTCAACACAGACCTCCACCTGCTCATTCGAGAAAAACTTGTACAATTGAACATCGTCAGCAAATAAATGAGGACGCAAATACTTTACTTCGTTTGGCAGATCATTTATGTACATCGTGAAAAGAAAAGGTCCCAATATCGATCCTTGTGGCACTCCTTTATTGATTGGTACATAGGCAGACATTACCCCATCAATAATGACCCCCGGAGACCTATCAACCAAGTAACTTCTAATAAGTGTAACAGAACTAGAACAAAAAGCAAACTTCCGCGAGAGTTTTTCACAGAGCCGATTATGATCAACTGTATCGAAGGCTTTCGAAAAGTCGACCAAGAGGAGCACGCCTTCATGCGTCCTGCCTACCGCTTTCCTCATATCGTAGACGATTTTCAGTAGAGCAGTAGTGGTGTTATGCTTCGCCCTAAAGCCCTATTGGAATGGTGTCATGACGTTGACCTTACAAAAGTATGCCTGCATCTGTTTTATTAAGACAATCTCAAAAACCTTGGAATAAGTAGGCAAGATGCTAATAGGCCGATAGTCTTCAAGATTTTGATGTCTACTTTTCTTATGAGAGGGGAACACCAAGTCAAGTCAAGATGGCGGTGAGTGCGCACGTGGTTTGTTTTGCTCTGAGTAAGTTTTATTTATTTTTTGCCAGTTTCGCGTTTCGATTCATAATTTCTAAGATGCAATATAAATTAAGGTATGTTGTTGCCATAATCTTTCGAGCTACACAGATTTGCTCAAGGAATATCTCAATTTTTCAATTCCACAAAATTCTCAGTTCCGATTGTTTTTGTTTCGTTTCTTTTAAACCTCTATTGGATATCATCGCTTATATTATGGTTACCATAGGGCTTCCCACTGCCCCAACAATATTTTATCAGGTTTGCATCTCAATTAAAGTTTTCATTCTCATTTTCAAACATCGTAATGGTGACATAACCTCAATGCTGCCGCGTTTTTCGGATGTTATGTTGTTCTAATGTGAAGCAATCGGTGTTTTGTTGTTTCGTTGTTTGTTATTTTGAAATGCAATTTCAAGTCAATGTGATTTATAATTACGGATACGGGCTTCGCTATTCGCATAGCTATCGCTTTGGCAAAATATGGATGAGCTTGCGCATAGCACTTTAGGCACGTGTGTTAAAGTCCCCATTGAGGCTTGTACTTCCGGTGCGGTTCGGCTTACCAGGCCGTCCCACTGTATTCACAAGCGGTAAAAATAATTTGGCTCAGCCTCGGACGAGTGTTGGTCACGGGGTACGACCAGCACAGGACATAACAGGTACCCCATCGCTGACGATCAGGCAATGTAAAAAGGTTGGTGGTTTGTTTATTGGAAGTCTAAACGTGAATGGGGGTTTTCGGTGTCGCAAGAATGAAATGGTAGAATTGGCTGAGGATTACGGTGTAGATATCTTAGCATTGAGCGACATTAGAACTAAGGGACAGCGAGAAGAGCAGGTGGGCGGCTATAAAGTGTTTTTGTCTGGCGTTCAGTCTGGTAGGGCAAACTGGGGAGTTGGAATGGCTATCAAGCAGGAATTAGAAAAATTTGTCTTGAATGTTCGCTGCGTAAATGAAAGGATTATGTGGATATCTATTAAGTTAGCTGGGGGTATTTATCGGCTGGTTAGTGTTTATAGCCCATGCGAGGGTAGCAATGCTGGCGACCTCGACGCCTTTTACGAGCAGTTAGGAGATGTTGTGGCAAAAAGGCGAAGTGAGTGTGTGGTTTTGTTGGGCGATTTTAATGCGAGGATAGGAAACAGTAAAACCAATGCAGGTTATGAAAGGGTGGTAGGCAAATTCGGGGAAGATACTTTGAACTCAAATGGGAAGCGGTTGTTAGATTTCTGTGATTTCAATGGGTTAGCAGTAACCAGCTCTTTCTTTAAGCACAAATGGATCCACCGGTACACTTACGTCAATGAAAGTTGGGATCATAAGTCAATAATTGATTACGTAATTATAGAACAGGACAAGAGGCAGGAAATATGTGACACGCGTGTTTTCAGGGGTTTCACCTTCGGCTCGGACCACTATCTTTTGGGTGCACATCTGTCGGTTGGTAAACTCTGTCAGGCTAAAAGGAAGAAAAAGGTAGTTCGCAGATTTCGCGTAGGAAAGTTCAAGGAGGAGGAAGTTAGGGCTCGTTTCATGGCAAAGTTCACAGAAGGTTTTGAGGGGCTTCCTTCGGACTGCGGGGACATCGAGGCTGAGTGGGCAAATTTTAAGGAATTTGTTTTGAGTGCAGCTGAGGAATGTCTGGGTAGTGTCTCTAGCGGAGGTAGGAACAAAAGGACGGGTTGGTGGAACGCCGATATCAAAAAGGCTGTGTTGGAGAAAAGAAAGCTTTATTTGGTTTGGTTACAGGATAAAACGGATGAGAAGAAAGGAGCTTACAGGGCTTGTAGTCAGGCGGTTAAGGCTCTAGTTAAAGAAGCAAAGGACCTCGCGTGGAAGAGGTTCGGAGAAGAATTGGAAGAAGCAGGTCAAGGAAAGGGTAAAAAATTCTGGTCGACGATTAAGGATATTAGGCGTGGTGGTGAAAAGGAGGGCTGCGGTAGCATTTTGGGTAAAGATGGCCAGTTAATTACGGATAAGGGAGAAGTACTGGAAACCTGGCGTGATTACTTTCAGGATCTATTTGCATCTGTCAATCCGGTAGTGGCACCTGACAGAAATCAGTTTGCTAACTCGGAGGGTGAGGAAGAAATTACATTAGAGGAGGTGACACGAAAGGTCAGCAGGCTGAAGGCAGGAAAATCCGCAGGTGTAGACGAAATTAGGACAGAATTTATTAAGAATAGCGGGTCTGGTGGGATCCAATGGCTTTGTAGGATTTTTAATTTAGCCATGAAGTCCTCAGTAGTACCCGCTGACTGGAGCTTCGGTGTTATTGCTCCGATCTTTAAGAAGGGCAACCGTAAAGTTTGTAGCAACTACAGAGGGATTTCACTTTTGAGCGTGGTCGGAAAGGTTTATGCTAGTGTGCTAGTAGATCGGGTTAGGGTTATAGTGGAAGAGGTTCTGGACGAGGCTCAGAGTGGTTTCAGACCTCTGAGAGGGTGTCAGGATCAGATCTTTTGTCTTAGGCAGGCTATAGAAAAGCTCTTTGAGAGGAATATTGATCTGTACTTATGCATCATCGACTTGGAAAAGGCATTTGATCGGGTACCGAGGCAAAAGCTGTTCGAGGTGCTTAGCGAATACGGGATTAATGGAGGTTTATTGGGCGCCATTAAAAGCATCTACTCAGGGAGCAAGGCTGCGGTAAGGATAGATGGTGAAATTAGTGAGGCTTTCGAGGTTAATGAGGGCGTTCGTCAGGGTTGTTGTCTCTCTCCTCTTCTGTTCATAATTTTCATGGACAAAATCATCAAGCAGGCCAATTTGCAGGGGAATGTGGAAATTGGGGATGTAATTATGAAAATCCTGGCCTATGCGGATGATTTAACCCTATTAGCAGATAATGCCGATGATTTGCAGAGGGGGATTGACTGCCTGAATGTAGCATGTGAGGAGTACGGGATGAAGATAAGCGTCGGCAAAACAAAGGTTATGCATGTTGGCAAATTTAGGAAAGACGTAGTGTGCAGTTTAAATGGGGAGCAGTTGGAACAGGTTTCTGAGTTTAAATATTTAGGAGCCATGTTTTCAGAGGATGGCAAGTTAGTTAGGGCATTTGAGGAAAGGAGGAGAATGGGAAATGCGGTGGCCAGTCAGTTGAGGTCTCATGTGTTTAACAGGAAGGAATTAAGTAGTGGCACAAAGTTAGCTATTCACAGATCAATCTTCAGGCCAACAATTTTATATGGTAGTGAAAGTTGGGTGGACTGCGGACACCTTGTGCATGACTTGGAGGTTTCAGATATGAGGGTTCTTAGGAGCATAGCAAAAGTGAATCGGAGGGAACAGTGGGACAATCATATCAGGAACGACGACATCAGAGAAAATTTAGGGGTTAGGTCAGTGGAGGAGGCGGCAAGGGTTTGTCGTCTGAGATGGTACGGGCACGTTCAAAGGATGGGTAATAGTAGGCTCCCAAAGAGGATATTGAATGCACAGGTCCCGGGTGTACGTCCTAGGGGTAGGCCTAGGAGAAGGTTCATAGACTCAATTAAATCAGATTTAGAAGTTAGGGGGCTTTCACTGGGCGAGCAAACCATCTCCTTGGCAGAGGATAGAAGGGTATGGAGGGGGGTGGTCAATGACCACCGGGTTGCGGCTTAAAGACCCCACACCGGAAGGTATAAACGGTCTATAAAGTTTGATGATGATGATGATGAGGGGAACACCTTATCAATTTTCCAGGCTTTCGGACAGCGAGATGACGTAATAGCAAAGTTATTAATGTGAGTAATAACATGCAGGATTCTTGGAATCGTCAACTTAAAGAACCTCAACGGAAGTTCATCGACTCCTACAGTATTCGATTTTATACAGAATATAGCATCAAACACTTCCAGCTCATCAACAGCTCTAAATGCGAAATTACCTCCATAAACATGGTGATGAGGGGTTAGCCTTATTCAAACCGTCCATTTCCACAGGCTGACTGTTACGGTATTCATTTGCACATTGATGGAAGCGAGACAGACCGGGACGGTAGTAGGCCCAACGCCCTGACATTAGCCCACAAAGTTTTCTTGTTAAGCCTAACATCCAAACGAGGCGCTAGAAATCGTTTTTTGGAATTCCTAATCATCTGATTGCACCTATTTCTCACCAAATTCTTGAGTTTCAGGTTGGCCAGAGACCTGTCTTTCCTGTAAATTTGCTTGGCTGCTTGGCTAAAAGTTTATCTGCTAGAGCCCTATCTATATCAGCAGAATACTACTTTTTAGTAGAATTGATACTAGGCGAGAAAGAACAGAAAACGTTGGATTGTTTGCTTATTTGTATATTTAGATACGTTCGAGTATCTATTACTATGCAACATCCATTCTGTTTGCCGCATCTATTCTGATACGTACGGGTCTTTGGTTATGTTTCTTTTTCTATTTGAGAGGTAGCCGAGAGCCTGTGATTAGGACTCAAGTCGGCCCTAAAAAATTGTTTTTTACTATGTTGTGGAGAAATTTGAGGTAAACATTTTTATGTATGAAAATATTTGTCCGAGGTCTCTCCTTAGTGCCCCAGATCGGTCCTAATGTCGGCCCTTGCCCAAAAAACGTTAGCTGGATTGTGCGATCTGCTGAAGCTGCAAACATAGGGTTAGAATAAAAAATAAATAAAATGTAGTCGAGTCGCTCTATTTTTCTTTCTCTTTCTATCGATAAATCGTCCCGTCTAATTTTACATTTTTAAATTCAAAGAATTCTCGTATTTTTCAGCAATTCGAAATTCTTTCGCAGTTTCTCTACTCCTTATGCAACTGTTTGTCGGAGTTACGACGCAGATGGGCTTCAAACCACTGAAAAATGGACTATCTGTTGCACGCTTGTACTCAATGCCTCGAATTTTAACCCAATCGAGAATTTCATTTAAACAAGGACACTGCCACGGATTACCCACCAAGGAGACTTTGATCAAGTCAGAAAAATCGTTCGATGTATCAGGGAAAAATGACAATTTATTGTAATCGATGTACAACTCCTGCAGCCGGAGCGTTGTGTTGAACAAGCCAGCGGGTAGATCTTCAAGGTTATTGTGGTTGATGTGAAGCTTTTTCAGTTTTCTCAGCGGAGTGAACAGGTTCTCGTCAAGACTGCTAATTGAATTGAACGCAACACTGAGATAATCTAAATTCAGGATACGGTCGAACGTGTGAGGTTGAATGACTATCAAATTGTTTCGTCTGATGAACAGTTTCCGTAGTTTTGTGGGTGATGTTCCAGCTGAGTTGGTGAAAACATCTGCACTGAGTGATTGTAATGAATTACCAGACAGGTCGAGTTCCTCTAAATTTTGGAGTGCGGCAAAGGTCCCGCGTTGCATGTTCAAAATGTCATTGTTAAACAAATACAATTTTCGTAGAGAATTCAGTCCGTAGAACGAGTGTTCCTGCAAGTCCTTGATGCTGTTTCCAGAAAGGTCAAGTATTTGAACGGAATGGAGATCTTGGAAATCATTTAATTCAATTAGTGAAATGTCGTTGTTATTAAAGTCAAGCTGCTGAAGGCGGATCGTAGATAATCCTTCAAATATGCCTTTTCTGATAGTTGAGATGCGATTACCAGAAATGTTTAGTAACTTGAGTTGATCCAGGCCATCAAAGCAAGCATCATGAAGAACGCTCAACGTGTTTTGTGACAATGTTAATGTTTGCAGCCGCCTCAGTTTCGAAAATCCATTTGGTGGTAACTGAAAAAATCACTAGATTTACTTGCGTGTTACACAAAAAAGTACTTAACTCGTCCAAAATGAATTTCATACGAAACGTACAAATCTTTTATTTTAAACAAAAGATTTGTATTTTTCGTATCAGTTTCATTTTGGAAGAGCTGTAACTTATTTAGTTTGTAGCGGGGGTCATTCGCATGAAAGCCTAGTCTTTAACAGTAGAGAGGTTTCTTTTGCACCACCTGCTGGTACATATACGCCGATTAGCTTCACGCGAAATAAAAATCATTTCACACCCACCCCCGAATTTTCCATTTTCGCAGTGATTTTTCCAGTTTTTCCATGAAGTCAACAAAAAAGTCGTAGTTTGAGGTGATGTAACTTCTAAATTAGAATTTTTAGAAAGAAATTTTCTATGGAGGGTTTGTACTCCGTTCCATTATGTACGACTTTGCTACAGGTTTCCGATTTTAATATTTAGCACCATTCTTTCAGAGTAACCGTTAGGGAAATTTAGGAAGGGAAAAAAGGAAATGCGGTGGCCACGTAGTTGAGGTTGCACGTGTTTATTAAGAAAAATTCATTACCGACAAGAAGTTAGTCACAGGTCGATTTTCAGGCCAACTATTAATAGAAAGCCATAAGTTTGTCTGTTTGTCAATTTGTAACTCTGTCAGTTTGTCAGTCACCAATTTTCGGCGTGAGCAACGTACTTACTACCCTCTTGTTCAAAGGAACTAAAGTAAAGCGTCTTTTTGCATTGCCTTCTACAACCCGAATTCGAATGCGAGGAGAGAGCCACAAGGCAAGACCTTTGTTAAGTACTAGACTCAGTTTTAGGACCATGACTGAGTCCAGAAGCTCAAAATCAAGAAACTTTCTTCTATAAATTATCAGGCGTGCCGAGTAAGTTTGTGCGATGGTCAAGGGATCGGATCGGAAGGGATCCTCAATAAATTCTTTCCACCCCTAGACACCATTGAAAACTTTTTTTGTAGAGAAATTCTTTTGCGAAAAATCGGGGAAGCGAAAAAGTCGACTTTTTTCAGTTTTCACCCTTCTGAGACTCATAAAACAAATATTCGCATTATTTTGATGCTAATTAAATTTTCCCACACTTATTACACTAAATTTTATTCGGGAAAAATATATCTATGTCAAATTATGTCGAATAAATATTTTTTCTGACACCCTTGCAGACAAGAAAAGATTTTGGTCCTATAACCTATAAAGCTTTCACTATTGAGGTGCAGTGTTAAATGCCAAAAGTATAGTATCGGAGATATGCCATGCCGCGAAGAGGAGGTGTGGAAAGCAGCGGAAAATGTAGTTTCAAAAATAATGGGGAAGCTGCAAACTGCATGGAGAGACGATCAAAGAAGATTGCCAGTTGATATGGACGTACCGCTGGGTAGACATTCTAGTTTTCTCGCAGGGGAAAAGACACATTTCGTAGAGAACTTCTTCAAATCTTTCACCTGAGACACGAAGGGGAGGCTGCTGGTCGACGAAAGATTGTAGTTTTGTTTTGAATGTAAATGTAACCTAATGCTACCGAATCTGAAAAGCTACTTGTGTCGGCAGATTACAAAATTGTAAGGCTACATACCTCAACTAAAAAGTTTTCATCCAAATTCAAAACTTCCAAAGCGGGAAGGTCACCCAAGTCGAATAAACTCGCAATGCGATTGTGGCTCAGATCCAACACTCTCATCTGTCTCATTGCGTCAAAAGCAAATGTTTCAATATCCTCGATCTCATTGTGTGAAAAGTTAGCGACAATTATTTTCGATAGCGTTCGCAGGCTGTGCTCCTTCAATGAAAACAACTTGTTCCAGCTGATATCTAAAGTTTGTAAGTTGTTGCTTCGCGAAAACCAGCTGTTACTGATGGCTGACACTCGTGTTCTTGACATGTTCAAAAACATCAGTTGAGAGAAACCCCGGAAGCCAACGTCTGATAAGTGGAGCGTCCCAGCTTCTGATACATCCAAATGTAGTACATACTCCAAGCTAGGAATGTTTTCTATTTTTTTTTCACTTTTTCCGATCGTATTTTTGAAATGCTTCAACATTCACTAACCTGAAGTGGTAAAAACGCCGTCGATGTCGTTAACAATTTTCAATTGTTTCCAGTCAGACTTAATATCCGATAACAGTTCGCTCATCGAATTAACATTTTTGCACTCAACGTAGGAATTTTCATCATAACCGAAGTGAACATAAACGCACTTGTTCGATGCAACCGACTGTAGCGTTAGCATAAATGCAGCACCAAACAAAATTGCTTTGTTAGAGAACATCTTTAGATGAAAGACAAATTACTAATGAGCCACACTCAGTAAGAACGGTTGAAAACATTGGAAGAAACGTCTCAATGAACTGGTTATTTTCCTTGTGTTCGTTATTTAACAAACACTTGATACACTCTTACGACTACACGTATGCTTAGATGCTCGTTGCTCGTTTGACCTCCATCTTCATTGCAAATATGTATAATAATCAATTGCGTATCTACAACGTTGTGTCTTGTAGGCAATGAAAACTGAAACGGAATAACGGAGATCGTTGCGAATTATAGAAATGAAAAACGCTCTAGGAAATAATGTTTATTCCTGTGGTTTCGACTTCAGAAAATAGGATTATTCTGAGAAGGCAACCTCCTGTGATGACCCAAGGCGGAAGCCAGTGTTAAAAAATTAGTTTAGTTTTGCGGCCAAACCTTCTAACAGCTCAATTTTTTTAAAAATTTGACTTGAGAATCCGTCGAAGCTGTTATAGATTTGAAATGTGAATTGTCTTCTTGAATTTCATTTAGATGGATTCGTTAATGTTTTGCAGACTTTCCAGTCGCTCTCACAATCGTTTTGATAGCTCTCGCCTTGATTGTTTAATTTATAGATACACAATTGACTTGAAGTTCAATAAGCGAACGTTTCATAAATAATTCAGTTTTACAATTGATAATCATATTCCGTTGCGAAGTAAAACCTTCTAAGAGAAAAAGTCTCACCTTGGAATCCCTAGTTTTTGATGCAAATCAAAGAATCCGACTCGGATTTTTATACCAACGTAGTTTCTTCAAAAAATCCTGAAACTCGTTCCTTAAGGCCCATAACTTGTGTGCTAAAATATAGTCTACATTTGGGCGCTCAAATATTATATTTTCGCTGATATCAATGGACAAAGATGCAGTTTCAAAAAAGTAAGTCAGCATTTCCCTTCCTAAATATGTTGCCTTTTAAGAGGAACTAAACTTATTTTTTGGGATTGAACCTTGTCTCAGAACGACGAGTTTTTGTGCAAATTTTTACGATTTTTTTCGCCGTTCTCAGAGTAGGTAGGATCCCAAAAAATAAGTTTAGTTGCTATTAAAAGGCAACACATTTAGGAAGGGAAATACTGACTTACTTTTTTGAAACTGCGTCTTTGTCCACTGATATCAGCGAAAATATAATATTTGAGCGCCTAAAGGTAGACTATATTTTAGCATACAAGTTATGGGTCTTAATGAGCAAAAGAAAAAACGGTCACTCACCTTACCCGGACGAGTTAGGCCGTAAACACCCACGCTAAATCACTTATTTTTTGCTCACAATTTTGAGTGTTAATGTATCTTACGAGTTCCGATCGGTCAGATTTTTTTACACGAATATTTGAAACGTAAGGAGCTAGAATCGTTGAATTATGGTGCCCTACATCGCAATTTAAAAATTTTATTTTGTGTTCGAATGGGCTCGAATGAAAGTGAAAGTGAGTTGGCCTGGGTGAAAACTGTTCAAATTACGGGGATTGGTTACTTTAGTGGTATGAAAGTGGTGCTGTCATGTGGAGTAGGGTCGACTTTCAAATTACAATCGTTAGTTGAGGTTCAGGACTACAAAACTGGTGAACAATGTTGGATGAAAAAATTCCATACTTTCCAGGTGTATGGTCGATTAAGCCGCCAACAGGAGCACTTCTTAGGCTCTATCTTGGTCCCAGAATGAGCTCCTCTACCGGAAAATGACTGAAAAATTAATTTTCGATATGTAATCGGGGGTTATGTGAAACGTCGATATGGTTCTAAAACGAAGGAGTAGTGTGTGTCAGAATAGTGAAATGTTGGACGGTGGACGGGATTTCGATGGGCACTTGGACGGGATATGTCACGGGATTTGATACGGAGTATGGAACTCGATTTGGAACGGGATTTGGACCGGTATCGGGAAAGTTAAGACGTCGGTCAAGACGGGGATTTGTAAAGGTATTTATTTCAACGGAAGTAAAGGCGGGATTTCGAAAGGAATCTGGACGGATTTGTAACGGAAGTCTGGAGCGGAATTTGAGGCTTGATTTGGACAAGCCTTCGTAGCGTGATTTAGACGGGAATGTGGATGAAAAATATCACGGAGGCATGGAAATTTCCCGCAGGTAGGAAAAGCGCCACAGGCTAATAAGTAGCGGAGTCCAGGGGGACACCTGATATAAATATCCTTCATATCGCATCAATCCGCTTCAAAGCAGCCTTACTAGGTAGGGTTCTGTCACTCCACCCCTCCCAAACCTGCATAGCCCCTAGGCTTATATGTCCTTTTGAATTTTTTATTTCTCCGTTTATCGTTATTCATTTTCTTTCCTAGTGGGGCGTATGAGTTACAAGAGAATGGAAAATTCTTCGTTGATATCCAGCTTGAATTCGTTCCGTCGTTTTAGCAATGATTTTTTTTAGAATCATCATATTGGCCCGGTCTATTGCTGAACCATGAAACACAGATCTAGTGATCCTTTCTTTCGTCACCCGTTCATCATGTTAATCTCTAAAATCTCCCAGACCCAACCAAGAACATATCCAGTGCGGCAGGTCCTATCCTAGACGCTGTTTTAGGGTGGACCACATGACTTCCTAGAGTCCTGAGCCTCAATAAGGAAAACTTTGTACACTCACATATTATATGAACACTCGTCTCCTCACCTAAGCCACAAGTGCAGTTGGGCTTGTTTGAGAGTCCCGTTTTGCTTGCTTTTTTGTATTTGTATTTGTATTAGTCCACAATGCCCGGTGATTACACTCACTCCCCGCTTGATGCGACACCTACTCAAGCCTAGCAATTCTCCAGACCACCTTCCATTGGGTACCGGGAAGAAATGCTTCGTACGCTTTCCTCCCTCATATGTTGCTCCAATGGTTTGCGAATTCCAACCGCACCCAGTCCTTCATCACTTTCACGCATGCTGAGTGTGGGATGGGTATAATGAGTTCTGACCCGCAACTGTTGAGTGTTGTTGAGCCTTCAATTGCCAGCCTATCCGCCCTCTCATTTCCCTCCACACCAGAGTGTCGGGGATCCCAGAATAGAGTTATCTGATTTCTCAGTCCCATCCAGTTCAAGGTCTCCTTCGGCTCCTTCACTTGCGACAGGCAACGTAAGCGCCTTGATCATCGCCCCATTGTCAGAACAAACTATGACATTCTCTCCACATGCTTCTGCTGGGATCGCCTCTTGCGCTGCCATCAATGCCGCGAATGTATCACCCTGAAACACATTGGCGAAGCTTCCTAGGTGATGCTACCTTTCCGCCAGCGATTTCAGAGAATATACTCCAGCCCCCGTGCCCTCTAAAGTTTTTGAACTGTCAGTGAAGTTCACTACTCCTTCACCTGACAGGTGACTTGTCCAGCAGTGATACAAACTATTTTGAAATAAAAACTTTTTTTCTGTTTTTATGATCTGCTCTGTGAAATACGATTAGCTTTTATTCGGAATTACGAAGGGAATATATGGAACTTGAAATAAAAAAAAACGCAAAAAAGTTCTCACTCAATTCATGGTGCCGCTACAAAATCCGGAGGCACAAAATCCAGAGGCGTCAAAATCTGGGCGAAAAATCCGGAGGCGTCAAAATCCAGAAGAAAATAAAAAATCAGGATAAAATCTGGACGAAATATGTATTGTTATGTACATCAGCTACAGTTTATCTATACAAATTGCGTTACGAATATGTATTGCTGCGCCGCAGGCCGTGAATAAAATTTTAAAAAAAGCGGGATCAAGGGGCGGCAGCCCCCGTATAGGGGGTCAAGGGGGAATATCCCCTTGCGGGGTCTAAGGGGCAGAGCCCCTAGCGGGGTTTGGGCAGAGCCCTATGCACATACGGCCGCCTGCAGGGCGTAACCAAGCGCGCCGCGTCGCCAATGAATTACAATCATTCATTTGCTGTGATATATTTTAAATTAAATGTTAAATTTGTAAAAATTCAAAATGCAGTATTGTATAATTGATATTAATAAAAATCGGAGGCTACAAAATCCTGACGCAACAACATCATCAGGATTTTGATGCCTCTGGATTTTGAAGCCTCCGGATTTTGACGTCTCCCGATTTTGACGCCTCCGGATTTTGACGCCTCCGGATTTTTTGTCCGGATTTTGACGCCTCTTGATTTTGTGCCTCCAGATTTTGTAGGCGAGCCCAATTCATAGTCATAGTGGTGCTGAATTTACAAAAACATATGGAAGGGACTCGTACGCATCAGAATAGATGTGACAAATAGACAAGTTGTTGCAACTCTTGACTCTACTAGTAAATACCCCCGCCTCTAGGGGCTACGCGGACATTAAGCATTCTTGTCCGCTAGGTCGGAGATTTGCGACATTAATACTAAAATGTATGCAAGGGTGTACAAAGTTAGATTTAGATGAATAAGAAATGGATTTAGTAGTATTTTAGTAGTTACCATAAGCTTACGCAAAACCAACTGTCCAAAAAAACAAAAAAAAAATTTAAATTACATCAAGAAAAAATTTCAATTGAAATCTAGGTAACATAATGGTTTTTTTTGCTATAAAAGGCAATGCAAAAGCGCATTTTAATTCAGTCCCTTTGGACTCGTCAAGCAGGTCGGACGTATGTTGGTTCACATGGGAATCTTCTTTTTTTGCATTGCCTTTTTTTGAATCATAAGGCAATGCAAAACGACACTTTGCTTCAGTTCCTCGGAACTCCTCAAGCAGGTCGGACGTATGTTGGTTCACGCTGGAAATTTGTGACCGACAATTTACAGACAAACAGACAGACAAACTTTTGACTTTTATAATTAGTGATGAAATTATGTCGATATTAAATTGCGTTGGAAATTGCCGAAAAGGCAATGTTGAAAAACCCGTCTGAAGCAACTGCTCAAAACATCCTTATTTCCAGAATTTAAAAAAAAAAACTTTGGGCTAAGGCCGACGAGGTGAGGACCTACCTAGGACATACTTGCAAGGACGAAACAGTTTGCCTCTTTTTTCTCTACAACAGATAAAAAACCACTAATTCTTCCATAAATTGTCGGGCATGCCCAGACCTTTCGATGTAAAAGACCTAAAGCCAATTAAGCGGCCCTACTCCCCCTCACATCGACTTGTTACAAACTTCGTGGTAAACACGATTGACCCCTCTTCGAAGAACTTCGTATCTTCGATAAATGCTTTAGATCATTGTTGTGACGAAAAAGATATTGTGACTTACGAAGATGATATCGTTTACTCGAAACTATACGTGCTGAAGTGAAGACAGGCCCGTTAGAAGGTAGACCTCAGCGAGAACAACGGTGTTTCGATGTTGTGGCACTTCTGCTTTCAGTCAAATTGTGTGGTGGTCACCTGCACTCTCTAAGCCTTTCTTAGTTCATTTTTCCAAACAACATGCTGCTCTTTTGTATCAATTTAATTGTATCAATTTAATGAAAAAACATTTATTATGCTGGACATGGTAGCAAAATCTCAAAATTGGTGGTCAGCGTTGGAAGAATGGTTGTCTCATATTTCAAAAAAATATATAAACTCTGATTTAATAAATAGAATAGAAATAATTAACTCATTTACTTTTTCCACGCGTTCGCGTTGTTGATTGCGTTATCATTTTGATTGCCAAGTTTTGGGAAATTATTTTCAAGAGAATGCGACTGTAAATGTGTAGATAAGTCACTCGAAATGAGAACTTGTTTACATGTGGCGCACACTTCTAATGCTAAATTTTGATTTTTTTTCGTTGGTTTTTTGTTTTTATTGCTTAATGCCTCCTGTTGTGAATGAACGAGGAACAGCTCCTGAAAAAAGCAATCGAAGTGTTAACACTCTCGCTCTGTAAATGACTCGCTGCAATAAAATTTTAAAAACAATCGGAATCGCTGCGCTCACTAAAGGGACCCGGAAACTATGATGGCCGTTAAGTATCTCCTCACTTTAAAAGCCAGAGCAGAAAAAGCTCTGACAGCCGTCTGGGCAGAAGAGCCTTTGGTAAGAACTGCCTATCGTCTGTGAATATACGAAGCAGTAGCAAGGCCTATGATGAGCCATGGCAACATATTGTGGTGGCCTAGGCTCCAAATAGAAAATGCCAAAAAGAAGAAGAACGAAATTCAAAGCCTGGTATACATTACCGGGGCTATGAAGACAACAGCAACTGCATCTATGGAAGGTGGATGTAGCAGCAATCCATACGATCGTCAAAGCCAAAGCTCTGGTTTAAAGATCTTTGGATGAGGAACGTTACGATCGGCCATGGAAAAATAAGTAGAGTGATACGCAACCCCATATTGGACATGCCTAGACCGGAGATCAACTTTGCGAAGTGATATGAGACTATCATACCGAGAGACACGAATGGTTAAACGACTGGCGGAACCGTCTGCTCGTTGGTGGACCCATTTGCTTCACAGATGGTTCGAAAAACTCTGAAGTAACAGGAGCCGGGGTTCTTGCTCTGGAACTCAGAACGGAGGAGAGTCTATATTCCAAGCAGAAACTTTCGCAGCGATGAGAGAAGTACAGTGCTCCTTACGATCGGAATAGAAAAACGAAGGAGTCACTATTCTCTGTGATAGGGAAGGAATAATTAAGGCGATAACGTCGTTTGTTACCACTCTAAATCAACTGGGCCGGAGGGCAACAGTTGCATGGGTGCCTGGGCTCTCCGGAATAAGAGGAAGTAAAAAGGCTGGCGAGCTAGCGAATTTCGGTTCCAAATCAATAAGGCACGGACCGGAAACGTTCATTCCTACACCGCAATTACTATGTGATGAAGCGATCAAGGATTGGATATGGTCTGATGCTAGCAAACATTTGCACACTTACACGATCAATAGTGGGAAGCAAAAAGTGAGACGAAATAAGTGGACAAATCATGAAATGGGGGAATCACAAAAGTTGTAGGGAAAGCGTTGCTCTCCTGAGAACTTCATTCAAAAAGAGTAGAGATGAGCGGGTTGCCCGAAACTTCAAAAAACCCGACCCGAAGCCGAACCCGAATTGTTTTTTTCGGGTTTCGAAAATTTTTCCGGGTCGGGTTCAGTCCCGGTCCGGGTTTCGAAAAATGGTCGACCCGCTCATCTCTAAAAAAGAGTAAGAGAGACTCTGTCAGTTCGTCCCCTCATTCACTTTAATCCTCCAAAATATTAAGTTGGCACCACTGCACTTGAAATGTCATAACGATTGCTTCCACAAAATGGATCGAACTTTTGCGTTGAGTGTTCCGTTGACCGCCAACCGGGCTAGTGATGGTATTGAAAATCTTATAGGATTCCCATGCAGTGATGCCAACTTAACATTCTACTACTTCGACTCTATGCAACTTACCTGTTGTTTATTTATATCCGGAAGTAACACTAACAACTCCGGAAAAATCACATCAAATTTATCCTTTAAGGCAAATTTACAATGTTGATAGTAAGGTAACGCGAGATAGGATCCTTGGATAAACAATCTCGAAATTTCTTGGAATTGTTCGACCGCTTCTGGCTCTTCGTTTTTTTGAAAATGAGCAAACAACGCCTTATTGCGTTTCGTTGAATTTTTGGGCGGAAGGTAGTGATGGGTTGGTAAAATGGAGTAGCTTTCTCCCAATGAGCTAGTGAAGGTGAGATTATTTGTTGGTTTGGCGACGGAATTCAAAGTCACAGAATTAAAACCAGGTGGAGGTTGCGGTTGCTTTTTCCTGGATTTGTCAAAACCTGGGGGCACTGACGCAGCCACATTCGAAGAGTCATTGTTTGGCGTTTTTATCGTTGCGTCAACATTTGACATTGGATCCTTTGCATTTTTCATAATGTCTATGAAACTGATGGGCATGTTGTTGTTGTTTTTTTCTTTCAACAACGAATCGCTCAAACCTAACGATGGGAAATTGTTTGTTGAACTAAACGATGGCACCGATGATTGAGCGGATTTTTCGCTTGAGACATTAGTGTCTCGTTTGACGAACTGCAATTTATTGGTACTTTGAACGTTTGACTCGTAGCCGTTGATTAACGAACGATGTTTTGCTGAGACAACATTCAAAACACTTTGTGACGGCACACATTCGATTTCGTCGGAATCACTCTTTGCCTGTGGCTTCGATTCAGTCTTCTTATTGCCTTTACTTTTTCCATCTGCCTTTGTCTCTTCTTTCTTCTCCGCTACTTTTGCCTTCACCTTTTCCTTTTTGTTGTTCGCTTTACCATTGGCCTTCGTCTCCACTTTACTTGTTGAAGACGTTGGCTTCGGTTCACTTTTTGTTGTTGTTGCAGCAAGCGGTGGCGGCGCTACCTTAGATTTTCGACTTTCAGCCGGCTGTTTTTTGGTTGTTATCCAAGGTAAAGTAGTCGCAACGTCTGTACCACCACCCAAAGATGGAAAATTGTCTTTGGAATTCAATTTTGGGGCACTTGCAGACGTCGGTTTTTTCGTTGAAGTGGAGGGAGTTTCACGTTGAATTGTTGCTACTTTGGCAGGTGGTGCCGCAACAGCAGACTCATAGGTTTGACTAACTACAGCTCGATGTTTGGCGGCAACGCTATTTTGATTGATCGGTACCACTGGCACAAAATCGTTGTCAAGATTAGCCTTTCGTCCCAAAGAAGGGAAATCTTTGGAGCTGTTAGGGTTGACTTCAGATTTTTTTGGTGCGGTTGAGGTGGAAGGACGATTGGACAAGTGAATCATGACCTTCCCAGTATTCGATGTGTTACCGTTTTTGAACAATGCACTTGCGGTTCCCATGGTGTATCCATTGTTATTGGCCTTCTTGTGAATTGGACTAACGTCCGAACTTCCACCACCGAGCGCTGGAAAGTTTTCTTTCGTCCGGGCTAGTCCACCAGGTCCAAATGTTTTCGTTCGTATCGAAACACTCGGCCGCACTGTAAAGGTACTGGAACTAGCGCCACCCAGTGACGGAAATTCTTGCTCATTTTGTGCATCAATCGATCGCTGCGGATGTTGGACTATCGATGTGGTGTCAAAATTCTCGAATTCCTCTTCGACGTAATTATTGTTTCGATTTGGTCCACGCGACGATTCACCTACACGATTTCTGGGTGCTAAAGTAAATTCCACTTCCAAGGTACGAGCTTGTTTCGTTGCTAACTTTCCAAGTGATTTGCCATGAGTGCTCGCTATGTGGGCTGTGAAAACGCGAAGATATCGTGGTTTATTAGCAGCTTCGTTCGTTGATAGGATTCCTTACCTCGTAAATCAATTTCGGTTCGAAAAACGGATGTAAACTTTTCTTCGGCGCAACTTTCGTCTTCGCAAAGGTAATGATTTGACTGGAAATGTGCCCGTAACGCTTCATAATCTCTGAAAAACTATTTATTGAACGGAATGAAACGTTCGCATTGTGTGCAGTACATACGCGTAGTAGTGGTTCAGTCCATCCGCATCGCAGAAATGGCAATAATAATGCTCTCGCCTAAGATGCCTGAACAATTCGTCACGGTCCAAGTATCTACGATCACAGAATTCGCACCGCGGATGGCCCTTTGTGAAGAAAAGGAAAATGTCAATGCTGTGGATACGTTCTTCTCGGTTGGACAATGGTTACAAAAATTGCTTTATATTTCTACACTTCGCCTTCGATCGAGAATGACCAGTTAAGGAACAAACTTTTGAGCGAATATGGCGAAAAAATTTGCAATAGAAAAAAATGGGGCGAAAAGGAAATATCAGTACCCGAAAGGGAAATTTCAATGGAAAATCTGTCTGGGGAAACGGTACTGACGTTTCATTTTCGCAAATCAGCTCTGCTCTAAACGCGTTAGTTTATCCTGGAAATGTCCAGCTCAATATCCCAAGACTGTTTTTGAGGCGAATTACAAGGTGTCTTACTTTGTGCGATGTGTTATCTGGGTCTCCTCGGCGTCTATGCAATCCCAAGTTAACTCGATTGTAACACTTTCGTTCAAATGAAAATATCTACAACGAAATGAAAAACATTTTTCAGAGTTTCGATAAGCCGAAATATTTCGCTGTTTCTCTAACTGATTCAGCTTGGTAGTGGTACTCACGGTCAAATTGTCAGTGCAGATGTCACAGTAAAACAACTCTGTAATAAGATAGAAAAAATTTTATTGCAGAACTAAAGATATGAGTCCAGTGAAGTAACGTTTCAATGCTGTGTATTCTTGGTACCCGAGATAGCGGAAAGTGTGGATATCGGAAAATGCAGCCAACCCGAGCGGAAAGAAAAAAAAATCGCCAAAGGCCAATTTTTCCTTAATTAAAAGTACAGTTGACTGGGAAGTATAACCGACAAGGCAATAAAGTTGAGCGAGAAGTATAGCGGAAATATAATTGATCGTGAAATGTAGCTGACCTGGAAATAAAGTTGACAGAGACGTAAAGTTCATTGGGAAGTTTAGCTCATCCAGACTTACAACTGACCGGAAACTATAGGTCATCGCAGTGTGTGGAGATTTTCATTATCAGTGGTGTCATATATTTCTGATGGAGGTCTGATGGATGACTTGAAAATGGGAAATGACTTCAAGCTAAAATATATGAAGGGACCCGTACGTATCAGAACAGATGTGCAAACAGAATAGATGTTACTCTTAAGTGTATGAAATTACGTCCACATCAAAGTTGATTGGAGATTGCCGAAGGGGCAATATTGAAAAACCCATCCGAAGCATCGGGGCAAAAAAACCACTCCAAATCCCTGAAAAAGCCTAAAATTTAAAAAGAAATTTCCAGAAAAAGTTTGAAGAAAAAATTAAAAACAAATTTTTTCACACAAAATAAGTTTTTTTTGTACTAGGAGCGATCATAGAACTGATCTAGAGCACTGCGGAGAGGCCTCTCACCCATACTTCCATACAAAAAAGTGCGCCTCTTTTTACTCTAAAACACTGCACAAAAAACCTCATCTTTCAAGAAATGTTCAAGAAAAACCACCAAATATCGTTTGAATTTTTCCCCCTACCTACAGCTCAATAATGGACTTCCGCAAGGGTCAGTCTTGTCATGCATTTTGTACTGCCTGTACACTAGCGACATTCCGAAGCTACATTCACGACAATTCATTTATGCCGATGACATAGCTTTAGCGTACCAAGCAAAGACATTCAAAGAACTCGAGAACGTGCTGAATATGGATATCGAAGTGCTCTCAAAATACTTTACAGATTGGCGACTAAAACCAAACACCGAAAAAACTGTGAATTGCATTTTCCATTTGAACAGTCGTCAGGCAAACCGTAAATTAAACCTGAAACTGAACGGAGAAGCGGTTGAATACGAGAAAACTTCCACCTACCTTGGCGTTGTGCTGGACAGAAGTTTGACTTACAAATACCACGCTGAAAAAGTCAAAAGTAAACCGAGATCCAGAGTAAATTTGATACAAAAGTTAGCTGGTACTTCATGGGTATGCACAGCAAAAACACTAAGAATAACCACGCAAGCATTGATTTTGTCGGTAGCAGACTTTTGTTCTCCAGTATGGATGGATAGTGTACACACGAAAACGGTTGACACGCGCTGAGAATCATCTCCGGAGCTGTAGATTCAACACCAATCCCTGGCTGTATGTCATAAGTAACATCGCACCATCACACATTAGAAGGTAAGAAATCGCGTTGAAAGAATGTCGGAAAATCGAAATAAATGACGATCTACCGATCCATGACGATTTCTCATCTGCACCAAACACCCTACGGCTTAAGTCAAGAAAACCATTCTGGGTGTTTTACCATAACGCCGCTGTTCTACCTGATCTGAAAAGCCGATGGCAACAATGGTGGCAAGATGCAACGGTACAGAACAAAGACCTGGTCGCTGACCCTTCAGTTGAATTAGATGGCACAGATCTATCGCGGCGCACATGGCTGAGAGTAAACCGTTTTAGAACCGGACACGGATGTTGTGCCTACTCTCTGCACAGGTGGAAATTCAAATATTCTGTGTGGGGAAATTCAAACGATGATACACATAATGGAACCCTGCCGAATACACCGTTTCAACGGAAAGTTAGAGGATCTCCATAAATTAACACCGGAAGCTCGTGCATGGGTAGAGAATCTAAAGGTTAATATTTAAGATAGGTATTCGATCCCCGGGGGGAACAAGCTCATATGGTTTTTTGGACTTGTACGAAGTACAAGAGGTCCTATACGTTTACTACAAACAATTTTATTGTAACATGGGGTAGATCGAGGTGGGAGTGGTGGGGATGCATCTATTATCGTCTAGAGATGACGAATCAACAATAAAAAAAATGTCCGTCTGTCCGTCTGTCCGTCCGTCCGTCTGTCCGTCCGTCCGTCTGTCCGTCCGTCCGTCTGTCCGTCCGTCCGTCCGCCCGTCCGTCCGCCCGTCCGTCCGCCTCCACTTTTTTTCCAAACGGCTCAACCGATCAGCCTAAACTTTTTTTTTCCTGAAAGGTACATGCCTCCCATGATTCAAGTTCGAAGATGAGCAAAATCGATCAAGTGGTTCCGGAGATATGGTCGAAGAAGTGACCAAAAACATGGTTTTTCGAGGGTCAGTGAAACTTTTTCGCAAATATCTCAGCAAGTATATCACGGAAATTACTCATGTTGGTGTCAAATGAAAGGATTTGATGTCACAAAACTGGAAAAAAATTTTTGTGGGAATCGGTACAGGGGTCTGGGCACTGGGACCAATGGAATCGACGAAATTGAGATTTTTGGACATATACGAAAACAGTTTTTCGTCTATATTTCCTTAACTATGAAATATGAAGATTTACTGTCAAAGGCAAAGTTGTAGAGAATTAAATTTAAGCGAACTTGTGTTTCAGGGTTTTGGTGAAATCTGGCCCAATCCTGGTATATGGCCACTTCCATAATTGGGCAGGATGACCTGGATCTCAAGAGCTGTGAGAGTTAGAAAGTTAGTTCCAAAGGCGAAGTTGTAGAGAATTAAATTTAAGCGAACACGTGTTTCAGTTCTTTAAGGAAATATGGCTAAATCCTCGTATATGGTCACTTCTAGAATTGAGAGGGATGACCCATATCTCTAGAACTATGAGAGGTAGAAAGTTGCTTTCAAAGGCAAAGTTGTAGAGAATAAAATTTTAGAGAACACGTTCTCAGAGTTTTGGATAAAAATGGCCCAATCCTGGGACATGACCGCTTCTAGAATTGGAAGGGATGACTCATACTATGACAGTTAGAACATTGCTTCCAAAGGCAAAATTGTATGGAATTACATTTTAGGGGAAACAGTTTCAGGATTTTTTGGATAAACTACTACGGCCGTCAAAATCAATGGTCTCAGAAGTACTTCGGTAGGGCCTTTGACAAAACCTTGGGTAATTTCTGTGGATCTTTGAAATTCTTACAGTTATAAAAGAACAGAAAGCGTTGGATTGTTTGCTCATTTCTATATTTAGATGTGTTCGAGTCTTTTTGCAACATCTGCTCTGTTTGCCACATCTATTCTGATACGTACGGGTCTTTGGTTATGTTCCTAATCATGGATGATTAGTCTCTGCTATTAGTAACATCTAATTAGCTCTATTGACTCTGTAACAGTTGCACAAACTAAATGAAATTTGAATGCTCATTTGACATAATCAAACAATTGCACTCACAAAGTGCGACATCTACATTTGAATAGTCTCACAACAACGAAAAGAAATTCTCTCTACAACAGTGGGTATGCACAACAGGCCCATTGGAGGCTTAGGTGCTTAGGAAGGTTCGCTTTCCTTACCCACATTATCCTATCCTATCCTAAGATAGGTATCGGTGACCGCTCAGTGATCGACTAAGTCGAATCGATTTCTTTTCTTTTTTTGTTTTTGATGATGAAGAGTAATTTATTTTTGTTGGCGAGGAGAAAATTAGTTAACGAAGTTAACAAATTGTAACAAACTATTTTTTAAAGTCATTGGTTAAATAGATAAATATAAATAAATTACAGCCCGAACGACTCAACAGATTTTCTATAATTTAATTTTCGTGATTTTCTGATGTCCATATCTTTAATTAAAAACCTTCCATTGCAATTTCGCTGAGATATAAGTGAAAAAGTTCCGCCAACCTTCGAAAAACCTTGTTTTTTACTACTTTTTCGACCATAACTTCGAAAGTTTTCGACCGATTTTGCCCAAATTCAATCCCGTAATCAACTTTTTGTTTATCTTTCAGAAAAAAAAGTTCTTGAAAATTGGATAAGATTTACCCGATTTATGCAGAAAAGCACGTTGGGCAATAGCAGAAATTCAGTTCTGGGGCCCTGGCTGAGTCCAAAAGCTCAAATTAAAATCTTCCATAAATTGTCAGACATGCCCAGGCCTTTCAAACAAAACAAAAAATTTATGAAAATCGGAAAAGATTTACTCGAGTTATGTACAAAAGACCAAAAACCACTTAAACGGCACTAGCTCATTGGCACTTGAGCCGACAGTGCCCAGATTCAATCCCAGAAAACATTTTTCAATTACCTTTCGATAGACGGACGGACGGACATTTTTTTTAATTGCTGATTCGTCATCTAAGGATCATGATCGATGCTCCCCCCTACTCCCGTTCTTCGTACAGGTCTAAACATGCTCGTCCCTAGTAGAGACTCAGTTTTAGGACACTGCAGGCCAGAACTGGCCGTATGGGCTGACCGGGCATCGCCCGGTGCGCCCCAGCTAGAGATTGCATTTACGGGTTTCCGTAAAAATGCCGTCAATGGCATCTGCAGGACAGAGCATGCAAATTATTGCACCATTTTAATACGATCATCTTCAGTTTAGTATTATATATCAGAAGAGGAATCGTCGTGAAGTATCCTGTTACGCTGGTCCCGATGGGATTAGTTTTGTTGAAGAAATTTAATCCTCCGTAAATTTCAACTAATTTTGACCATAAACACTTATACCATTGGGACCAGTGTGACAGGAAATTTCGTGACAATAACTCTTCCGACATATATTACTAAACTGAAGATGGTCGTATTGAAAATGGTGCAATAATTTACATATTGTGACCTGTAAGTGACATTTACGGCATTTTTACGGTAACCAGTAACCCCAGCGACTTCGCCGCCCCTCTTGCATGAAAATAAAATAACACACGGTTTGAAAATTTATGCGCCTTTCACTTGCGACTTAGTTAAACGTTTATGGAGGTAGCGTCCCGAGCTGAGATCAGCCAGACATTAACGTTTTCTATTGTTCAACTGACACATTTCGGTTTCTGATAGCGACATTATCAACCATTAAACATATTAAACGCAATTTAAAGGTGGCGTTACATTTATGTAGTCATGGCAACCGAAAATTTTCTTGACCTGCCTAATATTATGTCCTCAATTTGTCCTTTGCGTCCTTTCAAATATACAATTTTGTCCTAGCTAGGTTGTAATCGACCGCCGGTTGGTTTTAATCGACTGCCGGTTGGTTGTAATCGACCGTCGGTTGGTTGTAACCGACCGCCGGTTGGTTGTAACCGACCGCCGGTTGGTTGTAATCGACCACCGGTTGGTTGTAACCGACCGCCGGTTGGTTGTAACCGACCGCCGGTTGGTTGTAACCGACCGCCGGTTGGTTGTAACCGACCGCCGGTTGGTTGTAACCGACCGCCGGTTGGTTGTAACCGACCGCCGGTTGGTTGTAACCGACCGCCGGTTGGTTGTAACCGACCGCCGGTTGGTTTTAACCGAGCGCCGGTTGGTTGTAACTGACCGCCGGTTGGTTGTAACCGACCGCCGGTTGGTTGTAACCGACCGCCGGTTGGTTGAAAAAGACCGCCAGTTGGATAGGGCAGTCATCGAAAGAACTGCAGCGTCGTTTGATTGAATAGTTCACTCTTTGTATCTTTTACTTACTGCCATAATAAAGCTTTTGTTACATACACAAACGCTCTTGTCTTTATATAGTTATTTTTATTAACTCGCCTGTTCGGACATTGTTTGTTCCTGGGTACATGAGCCGACGACGAATACCGTAATTCTTCGAGTCTCAACAAACAGCTTTCAAGCAGACAAGCGCCACGTATCTTTACATGCCGATGCAATCTGGGCACAAGTATCACGAAAACTACAACACGATAACGACACCCTTGCATGTAAAAACATTCTTAGATTGGCGCCTCTCAGTAGGCTCGCCCGGTGCGCCTTTGGGTCACCAATCCGGGCCTCGGACACTGGCTGAGTCAAATTTCCTCAAAATCCATGAATTATCGGGCATGCCTAGACCTTTCAAACAAAAACTTATTTTTTCACCGACGAAAAAACCGCTTTTACGCACTAGTGTGATAAAATTTTATAGCAGTAGTGCGCAAAATCTGTTTTGACGCACTAGTGCGAAAAAATAATTGAAATTTCGACACATTTTCGCAAGTGGAAACATGGAAATGCTCGTTTTTTGTCGGTAAATTGCAAAAAAATTTGTTGCCTTACGTCCACATTAAATTGTATTGGAAATTGCCGATAGGGCAATATTGAAAAACCCGTCCGAGCAACGGTGTAAAAAACCCTTCTGAAAGCACAAAATTCATCTCCAAATAGACGAAAATATTCACTTTTAGTCCGGCCTAGGGCCCTCAGAAGAGGCCTCTTACAAATACTTCCACAGACAGAAATATTTCTCTCAATTTTCTCCACAGCATAACAAAAAACCATTTTTTTGTCTAGGCCCGACATAAGGCCCACTTAAGCCCTTGAAAACAGGCAAAAGTTTCTTTTATAAATTGTCGGCCATGCCTAGATGTTTCAAACAAAATCTTTTTTTCGAAAATCAAAACCACTTAAACGGCACTCAGCCCGACAATGCCCAGATTCAATTCAATAAAAGCTTTTTTGATTACCTTTCAGGGAAAAAAAATATTTTGAAAATCGGTTGAGTTTTACTCGAATTATTGTGTTGACAGACAGATGGACGGACGGACGGAGAAAATTTTTTTTGCATTTTCCTCTTATTTATACCCCAAAACGAGAAACCCACCAGATCCCGGGTCCCAATCCAGCTGGTTAAAAATGTCGTGGTAAACGCAACAGACCCCTTTTCGAAGAACTTCGTATCTTCGTGCGAGTCCAAACTGTCCAAACATTCAAAACTTTAACTTTTCGACGCAAACTTTTGTTTTGCATTTCATCTTCGAAGTTTCCTCTATCAACACCATCAAGAACTCTATTTTAATGTCGCTAATGTATCATGTTTGCATTGATACTTCTGAAATTACATTACGGGACAAACTTTGTTGTTCCAGCGTAACGTCTGCAGTTAAACTTGAGTTTTAATTGAATTGGAACAGAGACCATAGACCGATGTAATTTATACCTCAAAGTTTGTGGCTAAATGGCCATAAATATTAAGGCCGAAAAGCAAAGTTGGGATTGGTGCCATCCTGGCGGGACACTACATCACATAAATGGCTAGTGGCAAAGACGTAAAGTACAAAAAATTATCCTCGTCAGAAACCTCTAAGAACAAAGTCCAAATCTCATTAGAACAGTTACAATGTGAAAATGTTGACCCTAAAAAAAAGTAACTTCTTTCCTCGAATTCCCCATCCCCAGGTTATCCGAAGCAATATTTCGAAAAATTCTTCTCAAACTCTCACCATGTTCTTTTCTCATATGATCCTTTAATCCTCCAAATGTTGGAAAAGGTGGAACACTGCAGCTATAAGAATATTCGGATAATTAATTTCCACGAATTTATCCTTTACTCATTGCACTAACAAAACACACTTACACAGAACATGGATTTTCAAGTAGTTTATTGAAAGCCGATTGAACTTTTAATGATGTAAAGCAAATGCGATACTTTGAATCGTACAGTCCCGATCGATTAAGTGCGGTTAGCTTTATGAACGGTTTGATTTCCGTGGTGAAAATAACCTAGACAAACGAATCGTAACGTCACATTGTGAAATCGAAATTTGTGCGATAAAGTCAGTTGGTGTTACCTGAGACAGTTCTGCACGACAAATCATACAATCATTCTGCTTCAACAACACTCGTAACCGTGCTGAACATTCGTAACACACAACATGATCACATTCTCCAATGGAAAAAATTTCCGTATGTTTGAAACAAACAACACAGGAAACTGGAGCTAAGTCCTTGTTGTCATTCGTTTCCGTTTCCATTTTTTTCTCTGACATTGACATTATTTTTGCGATTTTTTTTTTATTTTCACACGCGAAGTTGCAAGTAATTTTGATGAATTTCAACTAATGTAGTCGACGAGATAAACACAATGAATGTTAACGTAATGGATGCGAATTTATGAAACTCAAAGTTGAACTGTTGATGACAATACACAGAATGAATGAATTTTAATGAAAAAAATGATGTTGAGACCTTTCCTAAATTGAAAAGAGATTTGAACAACTGACGTTTACAAAATTATATCTCTACGTGGAGAAAATACATTCGAAGATGGGCGACATCTGTTATCAGTTTCAGTTGGCGGCAGTGGTGTATTTTTTTTGCCATTTTTCATATGAACCCTATGAACCATATGATGGCACTCTAACGCTATAGGTTCTAAGCCACAGAGAATCTTTTGTTTAATTTTGTCGCTATTTTGATTTTTTTCTGTGAATTTCGTTGAAAATCTTTGCTGCTTTTCTCTTAGTTTTTTTTTCTCTATGAGGGCAGTGTCGATGAACTGCTTTGTTGCACCTCAACTGTTAGTAAGAAAATTTTCCTGTGATAGATTAATATGCCGTGTATCGAGCAACTTATAGTTATTAACTGCATTGGCTATGTAATTCAGTTGTAACACATCTGCGAAAGCTTGCGATATCCGAGCCAAAGGCGAGGTGTCGTAATCGCAGATGTGTTACAACTGCATATCATAGCCAATTCAGTTCAAAATTTTAATGCATAAGCGAGCGGTATGTTGAAAACACACCAAAAAATTTCACATATTTTCCACACGTTCGCTTTGACAACAACAAAGCGGCCATGTTTTTCGTTTAGTACGATGAGAGCGTTTCATACCTTACACAGTAACTAGATTTACATGGTTTCGTGCAGCTTATAAGTGGTTTCGTGCAGTTTACACAGTTTCGTGCAATTTCGTGGCATTTATTTTATGTATACATTGGCGATGAACCGTCAATGTAACACAACAATACCGCTCGCTATGCATTAAATGTAATTAAGCGGCCCACATTTATTTAATAAATGTTTTCTCTCTTCTCATTGTTGAACCAGGGTATGTATACGACCACATTCATTATGGACGTATTCTGATGCACCCTAGTGTGTGTTTTCGTTGTAACCTAGCGCATGCATGCGTGTGGTTACGTGCCTTAAAAACGCTATACATTGGGAACTGTCAATAGTTATTTACGTCACAAGTACAAGAGTCTATAGAGCTTTAAGCTTTTTAAGTTTTTATGCTTGCTAAGAGCTAACTAAGTCTACTTTCGCCCCTCGGATTGACATTTTTTCTACTTTCGGCGCTCTGACCAGCGCTGTTGCTATAATATTGTTTTTTGTGTTCCAACCGGCTTGAGCCGATTTTCGATCTGGTTAATCTAATGTCACGCCGGACAAAATTGTTTTTGAAAACAAAAGAAGGAAGCGATCGAAAATCGGCTCAAGCCGATTGGAACACACAAAAAAAAACAAAAAAAATTTATTATAGCAACAAAAATGTAGGCGGTTCATGTACATTAAGATGCGCAAGGGTCGATTCTACAGAGTTTTAGAGCAAGAGGGTCGTTGCTAGAGAGTTGGGTAGCATGGGTTTGGGTAGGTTTGAAAAGGTAAGAATTAGTTCAACAGAGTCGAAATATATATAGTCGGAGTAAGGGCTAGGGTCGGTTCTACAGAAAAACGAAGTAAGTAAGAGTAGGGGTCAATACTACAGATGCGGAAAATATGTGAAACAAGCAAGGTCAGTACCAAGAAAACTGAAGTAAGTCACAGCATAACATCAGTTGAGGGAGGACATAATATTTTGACGTTTTCTAATTTGACCATAGACATAATCGATTCTTAGGAAACAAATTAAGCATTCTCGATTGCTAGGTCGAAGGTTTGAGGTTTGAGGACCTTACACCGAGATGTGGAACGTTGTTGCAACGTTTCTGATATAATTTAAGGCCGTTCGACACGTCGTAGCAACGCCAGTCAAAAAACCGTTGCAGGAAGGTTTTGCAACCTTCAAATGCTTCGTTTTCCACGTACAGCCGTTTTCATTGAACTGAAGTTTTCAACGAACTTGTCATCGAAACGAATTTTCTGCTTTCGACCTTGGGGTCTAGTGGCTTAAGTTCTCGCTTCTATTACAACAACAAGACAGAATTAACGTAGAGTAAGATTTCCATTGCATTACCTGAACCATAAATGCACCAGTTGTCAGCGATGTAGTAGTCTCCGGCCAAAATATAGTTTCACTAGTTACCGACCACAATTCGCAATGAAATATGGCCGATTACTGGCGCTGGTCGGAGACTACTACATGGCCGATAACTGGTGCATTTACCTTATACAATTTTAAATATTAGGCTCTAAACAACGAATGACTTATAAAACGAATGCATCAAAAAATCGCATTTTGTCGAAAAGAATTCAAATAGAGAAGCGACTAACACACGTGATGCATATACGATTCAAATAGCCTCCCTCTCTCGAAAACACATTGTTGATATAATAAAAACCTCTCTTCCATGTTGTTGGTATATTCAGCATGCCTTTGAACCGCATTGAATGAAATCATAACAAAATCGTTTGTATGTGCCTCTCGCATTTCGATTGAAAACTTTCGTCGAAACGGTCGTGTCTTTCTGGTATAGCGGATTGCATTCACATTTATTTGTTTAAAATATTTACTTTTGTGGAAGAATTTTAATGACATTATAAGTAGTGGTGTGTGTTGCACAGTTGACAAAAAAGAGAAATTAGAAATTCCAATTTAATGTGCAAAGAATCAAACGACTTAACGTTTACAAGAATATTTTGTTTTCAAAACAGTGGTAATTGAAAATGTGCATTTCGATGATGGATAAAACAATTTTAGAATAAAAGCGAGAGTGGTATTGTTGTAGTATACAATACGTACGTTTGTTACATCAACATCGATTTGGAATCAAAATTATTGGAAAGGTGAGAGGTGCTTTTTATTATCCAGAATTTTCCACATATAGAATACAATTGGAAGACTAAATGAATCTGACTAAATGAGTCCTCCGGTAGTTTCGGTAAAATAACCGGTTTCTCTAGAAGCCAATATTCGGCTATCCGGCAAAATAAAAAAATCGTTTGAACAATGGTTTTCTGATAAGTGAGGATTTTTAAGGTTTTTCTTTTTATGTTTTGAGAACTTTTTTGTTTTTTTTTTTTTACTTTTCTGTGGATTTTTTATTGTCTTCGAATTTGATGATTTTCTAGTTTTCAAAAATCTTCAAAGGATTTCCTGAAGGTTTTAATTGATTGACAATGGACTTTCTACGGAAACAACTTTTTAATAAATGTTAGCTTTATTACTTGATTCGAAGGTGCCTTAGAGTAAGAAGGATGATATTTGGGTAAAATTTTGGAAAGCACAGAAAGTGCACATCATATGCGCAGCCTTTGTGCGGTGATTTTCGGCACACACAATGTTGCACAGGTATGTGTCATGTGAGAAAGTGGTGTGCACTTTGAGCACACAAATCTCAACTTACACAATACATGCAAGGCACACTATGTGTGCAATAATATCGGCCCTAGGGATTGCAACCGGTTTTAAAAACCGGTGAGAAACCGTAATGATTGAAAACCGTTTACCGGTTTTCTGCATTTGCGGAACCGGTTTTTTCGTCAATATTTTTAAATTAAAGAAATGCGCTCGCATTTACGTTTTGGACCGTATTTGACTGATACTGATTTTTATCGATTTGATACAAATAAAGAAAAAAGCGAAAAGTAGGAAGCATTATTCTGACGTGAGGCCAATCTTCCCACCGCTAATGCCATTCAATCGTTTACACAACTGCAAAATAATATAATGCCCATGCTTTGGGAAGGCGTATCTCAGAAAGACATACAAATCTGTCTGGTGTTCTGAAGTATATACACCAGGGAGACTTTCATCTTTATGCGATAGTGTTGAACGAGAAAAAATTAAATTTTACACGATAATTTTAGTGCATGAATGACGTGAGAAGAAAATTCAGAGAATTTCAGAAAGAAAATTCCAAAGGAAAATTACCACGACACACTTCAAAGAAAGTGATAACGTAAATTTTTTTTCTCGAATTCATAATGGAAAGTGTCGCTGGAAAGATAATGAAATTTCCTATTTGAAAAAAATAAATTTTCATTGCATAGTCTTACACCAGGAATTGGATAACGCCATTGCATTCAGTACGACTGCTAAAATTGAAAAAATTCAATCAGAGGCGTCTCTCTAACAATTTGTGAGACAAGAAATGGAATCGATGGAAGCTGGAGGTAGTCGTGGGCGGTATTTGACTGAATTTTACAAATGCTCTTTAGAAGTAAAACCTACGAGTATAGAGTCTGAACGAGCTTTCTCGTCTTGTGTTTATTTTTGTCGAATTATTAGGTGCAAAAAATCGAACGAAAAGTCTGACAACACACTTGATTTAACTTTCTTGGGAATAATATCAGTTTAGGAGACCTATCTATTTGAGGAGGGGAAGTGGCAGGGAATGATAGGGGACCTCCCTCAGATCACAAATATGCAACCGGTAGGTAGCGCACCCGCTCCGTTTGGAAGTTACAGCGGTTCAAAGTTCAAAATTTTATATGTCCCGAAGCTTCATAAAATGACAAGAAAATAGTGTAAGGGGCTAATTAAAAGGTGGGGATGAATGGAAACCGCAGTATCAACTTCAATATGTATCCGGCAGGTGGCGCTAGCGACACAATAGAAGAGAATTTGGCGCTTTACCTGTGTAAACATTCACTAAGTATGCACTTACCCAGGTTTGGAGTAAAAAAAAACTTCGCAATTGACGAAGCGAGGGGTCCGCACCTCACAACAGTAAACGGCCCTTTTCAGGGCCTCTGGGATACTTGTAAACAGCCTCCACGTGGCGTATCCTGGGTAAGTGCGTACTTAGCGAATGTTGACACACAAGTAATGATAGGGGACATATAAAATTTTGAACCGCTGTAACTTCCAAACAGAGCTCGAGCGCCACCTACCGGTTGCATATTTGTGATCTGGGGGAGGTCCCCTATCATTCCCTCCCCCCCTCAAATAGATAGGTCCCCTAAACTGAAATTTTACCAGGAAAACTTTTATTCCCTGTAAAGAACTGCAACTGCTCCTTTTAGACTTTTGTATAATGGAAGAGAACATTTGATAACATTGATGGGTGTGAGACCCTTATGGGCCATCCATTAAGTACGTACACAAAAAGTGACTCTTTTAGAACCCTCCTCCTCTCTCGTACGCAAAAATGTATGAAGAAAAATGATGAAATGTATGGAACATACGCTTTCGTACTTTATGGATGGCCCCTTAGAAGAGAAATGATATCAGTCAAACAAAAAGTGTTTTTACTCATCTAATAAAGCCTTCGATTAAATGTCTACAAAATACAATCATCTAACCTTCGGTCGAAAGTCTGGCAATTACATTAAGTAACAAAACATGTGAACGGTGCCTCATTCGCTGAAATTTCCTCTATCACAAGATAATTGCATGTGTTTTTTACATTTCCGATAAATTGTGCAAAAAGTTGTTTGGATGTTAATTGAATGTTTGTGTCAACGATTTGAATCGCAACCTCGAAACAGCATCCGTCTGTCTGGTGTTTATCGAATGGATATCTTCCAATCACACATCGAAGTTTTTAACAATGAGCAATTTTATCAACTGTTATCTCAAGTTGTTTATAATACGATTTCTACGTGTGATACCTTCAAAGTCAATATCAAAAACGATTGATTTCATATCACAGTCTGAAATGATTAGACGCTGTAATAAAATGGAAAATCAGTGCAACAAATCACTGCAAATATGGCGTCATAAACATCTCAACAAAAATGTGATAAAGTGATAAGGATTTTTACAAACTGACCGCCTACCTTCAAGAACGTGAAAACAATTTGTGCTGAAGGGAAATTGATTTTCAACGCAATGAAGTACACGTAAAAATACTAATTGCTGATAATAATGAGAAGAATGAACACCAAATTTGTTTAAACGAACCACTCTTTTTTAAGTACTTAATGGAATATTGATTACTTGAATATATAAACAGAGAACGGTGAACATTATTTGCTCTTGTGTGCCATTAACATGGCAGTTGTAACTGCAGCTCTGGTAGTTCTAGGTGCGGTAACGTGAATTCCGAACCACACCTAACGGTAGCTTGCATTTTACCATTAGGATTTCTTCTGGTGCTAATTATATCTCCACCTAAAGTTAGACTCAGATATTTGTACACAGAATTCATCGAATATGGGTGACGTCATATATGTCATTCTTCTATGTACGATTTGTTGCGGCACCAAATTTACAACTACTGATGCAGCTGTTACTTACCATACCATACATTGAAGAAATATCCTATACAGAATTTGTCCCCACCAAGATTTGAGCCCGGATATTCTTGGTGGAAAGCCAGTACGTAACCACCAAGCTAACCCGTTCCCTAATACCTATCCTACCAAAGGGTAGTACATACATTAAGAAAAACGTTTCTTTTAACTTATATTTACCATGTTTCCGTCTATTGTTTGCAGCAATCTGCCCTACAACGCATAAAAAACTTAGCGACGTTATCAGATGAGAGATTTTCATATATTTTCTCTCACGAAATCTCGTCGCTAGGTTTTTTATGCGTTGTAGGTTCTAAGAAAGATACTATGAGAATTACGTTTTATGCGTACATTAGCAAAGAGAACTTAGAGAAAATAAGCGAATAATTTCAAGGTATTTTAACAAGGCATATCGTATTGAAATTCATTGAAATTTTCCGCTAATTTTTTCTAAGTATTTTTTGATTATGACCGAATACTAGCGAAACTGAGCGAATCCTATCATACAATAGTGCCATACAAAGCAAAAAAAAAAAAAAACAGCGAGGAGTATTTGTGAGAGAAAATATACGAAAATCTCTTATCTGATAAGTCGCCAAGTTTTTTATGCGTTGCCTGCCCTACAACGCATAAAAAACTTAGCGACGAGATTTTGTGAGAGAAAATATATGAAAATCTCTCATCCGATAACGTCGCTAGGCTTTTTATGCGTTTTAGGGCAGAATAGGCAAGTTTCACTGACGCGCAAGGAACAATTTTCTTTCAGAATAATTTTTACGTGAAAGAGAAACCAGCGAATGAAATTTGACGTTTCGCAACTTCCAGTTCTACTCTATTGAACATTTTTTGATTTTCTATTCGTACCAATAACTGACAATCATCGACCGTAAGGAAGTCGGTCGCCCAAAGATTCTGACGCCGAATGTCCAAATAACGAATGACTAATAACAAGCGAAAGGGTTAATAGCACACACGGGTTAATACAACGAACCTAAAAAATGGTGTGTAATTTGAAATATTTAGGCAGTTACAGATCCCACAGTATCAAATAAACAAATATCAAATTTGTATTGCTAATCGCTTTGGAATATGAACTTCGTGCCTTTTCCGTACACCCGGGGTGTATCTATTAAATTACACAATCTGAATTGATAAAAAAAATGTTCGTTCTAATCGCTCTTTTCTGGGAAAGTTGCCTCTTTGTGTTACGTCCAACAATTTGCGTAAGTATAAATTTTTATTAAATTGGAGAGCTAAAAATAAATTCATTTTTACCTATTTGTTGAATATTTCTTTTTATAATGCGGGAATGATTATTTGCTGATTGAATGGACTACTCACGAATAAAATATTTTTTTTAGAATTTGAATTTGATACCTTAAAGTAAATAAATGATAATTCAGCGAGAAAATCTTGTAGTCAGCTTGAAACACACAAAAATTATTTGAAAACATTAGGCTTACCCGTGGCCCGTACGATCCTTACCAAAAAACGAGCGAAATCCTTAAAATATTAGCTATTTCCATAACATGAGTGTCTTAATATGGAAGTTTTGTGCAAAAGAGGTAAACATTATTAAGAAAGAAGGCCAGGTCGTGCACGTCAAATTTGTCGATAGTTTAGTCAATGAGGCTTCGTTCTGGTTTGCCAAAGATCCGTTGTGTGTGATATCAATATCTTGGGTCGTCGTATGCTGTTTATCTACTCAGTTCCTAATGCTCCATTTTATTTCATTTTCGTTATATCCCAGAAGGGTTCTGGCTCTATCGGACGATCGTCCTTTTCCTACTTTTCTACTAATTCATCGGCTTTCTAAATTACCAGAATGAACTTGTTTCTAAGCTCGCTGAGAGCTTCCTTACATTGAAACGCCGTGGCCGAACTGACCATGGGGGATTCCAGAGCTTCAATTGAGGCTTGGCTATCCGAGCAAATATAGAGTATTTTGCGGTTCTCGGTAGAGTTACGATTGTTGTCTGTGCGATCTCATCTCAATCTTCTACCGCTGTGACTGCGTATAAAGTGCTTCGGGTCGCTAAAGTTAATTCCTTCAAACTTTCTTCATACGAAATACTACAAAAAGTTCTATGAACCCGCTGTCTCTATATTTTAATTTGACCGGCTTTGTAGCAATTCTTCATAATTGTTCATTTCCTGATTAAAACACTCACTCAAGATCAGACACATTTCAACGAAACAAAAAAGGATGAAAAAAAAACCAATTAATTCAAAGAGTGCGTCGTTGCGAAGATAATAAAATCGTTATTAGCACGAAATCGATGAATGGAAATTATGCATTTCTGTGAGTGAACAAAAATAATAAATGTTCGATTAGGCTTTCTGCTTGTTATTAATCATTTGCGCTCTAAATTTGCTTCTCCAAATGATGATAAAATGAAAAATTGTCAAGGCATTTCGTATATATGAATTTGATATTTCATGTGCGTAGAGTGTTGCTTGCACTTTTGCTACTTCAACTTGTTATTGTGTTGTTGATTACTAATTTCGACCTTAGGCCGAGTCTATCTTCCTGTATTTTCCTTTCGAAGAATTCGTTAGCCTTCTTTTATCATTCTCTATTTACGCTGTCGTCTTATCGTCACTGATTTATATTATGTTTAGTGATAGTTCAATGGTGACTGTTAACTGAAGGTTAGTTTCTGCAATTATTTGCTGTTTTCTGACTGACAGGTCAAATGTCGTCTTTTATAGATAAGAAATTTCGAATGTTTTCTATGAAATAGCGATAGTTGTTCACTGAAAATTTATATATGCATACCACATGAAGAAAAGCGATCCTAGAGCACCTTTAAATCACAATAGCGATATGCTGCATATTGCCTTGAAATGACACATAAAGGCGATATGCTGTATATTGTTATACACAACGTAACTAACAAATAGCTATGTGTTGCATTCTATTATTCACCTCACAAGCATTTGTTATGCGGCATACAACTATACAATAGTTGTAGGCTGCATATCAAAATATGCGGAGACAAAAATTGCGTTTTTTTAAAATAAGTAATTTCTAAATTTTTTCTGTTAACTTCGGCTGTTTATTATTGTTGTTATTGATAGTGATTGAAAGGCTGCTATTAATTTTTTATCAGAAAAATTTTTATATTTTGATTCCTTTCTTCTGGAGGAAGGTTTCGCGTATGTTATAGCAGCTCTGATTACTCTGATATCTAGTACGTTTTCACGTCTAAACAAAAGAAACGTCAGTATAGCAGCCTACAACAGAGCTGCTATAACATACGCGAAACCTTCCTCCTGGTCACCCATCCAAGTACTAACCGCGGAGATTGATGCTTAACTTCAGTTTTCGATTACGCATGTTGCTAATCTGACACATGCTAATGTATATTCTTATTTTGAAGCGTTGTTATGTATGTATATAATAGCTGCGATATGCATATTATAGCTGTGATATGCACATTATATCTGTGATATACATATCATAGATGTCATTGTGTGAGGCTCTTTAACCTACCAATTTACGGAATAGGCAATTAGATACATGTCGCATTGTTCTATTATCTGTGTTTTTCTTTCCTTTTGTAACCAGTCGAATTGAGGGAGGGAGTAGGGGAGGAAGTATCGATCCTAAAGGTTTCATTATTTAAAATAACATAATTACTTTTGTTCCAAATATATTAGGATCCACGTTTTAAAATATGTTTTTTTGAGTAACAACCTTTTCTTCATTTTTTTTTTTTTTTTTGAGAAACCGATTCTTTTCCTGTAGAAGTTTCAATTTGCTCTTATTCGGAACTGTCGTTGTAAACGACTTTCTTCGAGCGTTTCCTATATTGTTCGAGTCTTAATAACCAAACTGGTGTCTTTTCCTTTTTAGACCCGCACGAAGACCGAAGTTCTTCGAAAAGGGGTCTAATGCGTTCACCACGACGTTTGTCGTGTAACCCGTGAGTAGGGCGGAGCACCGATCATGGCCCTTAGCTGACGAATCAGCAATAAAAAAATGTCCGTCTGTCGACACGATAACTCGAGTAAAACTCAACCGATTTTCAAAAACTTTTTTTCCCTGAAAGGTAATCGAAAAATCTTTTATGTTATTGAAGCTGAGCACTGTCGGCCCAAGGGTAACCTAGGTAAAGGGGAAGCTAGGGCCGTTTAAGTGATTTTTGGTCTTTTGTACATAACTCGAGTAAATCTTTTCTGATTTTCAAAATTTTTTTTCTTTGAAAGACCTCAGCATATTTATAGAAGAAACTTTTTTGAATTTGAGTCCTTGGCACTAAAACCAATTCTCTGCTAGGGCTCCATAACTCGGGCAAATCTTTTCCGATTTTCAAAAAAAAATTTTGTTTGAAAGACCTGGGCATAGCCAGCAATTTATGGAATAAATTTTTTTGAATTTGAGTCCTTGGACTTAGCTGGGGCACTAAAAACGAGTTTCTGCTAGGGCCCTATGTGTTTTTTGTACATAACTCGAATAAATTTTTTCCGATTTTCAAAATTTTTTTTTGTTTGAAAGATCTAGGCATGACCGACAGTTCATAAAAGAAAATTTGGCTGTGCTTAGGGCTCAAGTGGGCCTCAGGTGGGCCCTAAACAAAAAATGTTTTTTTCTATGTTGCAGAGGAAATTGAGGGAAACATTTTTGGCTATGGAATTGTGTGTCCGAGGCCTCTACTTAGGGACCTAGGGCGGTACTTAGGTCGGCCCTAGCCCAAAAAAAGGTTTTTTCTATGTTGTAGAGAAAATTGAGTAGAACATTTTTCTATATTTGGGGGTCAATTTTGTGCTTTCGGAAAGGTTTTTTTACACCGTTTGTTCGGACGGGTTTTTCAATATCGCCCTATCGGCA
>CM055404.1:149525064-149579959 GCA_029228625.1 Pseudolycoriella hygida | reverse complement strand
TAAGAGTTAAGGCAATATTTACTTAAATACGTTCGAGTCTCTTCGTAACATCAACTCTGTTTGCCGCATCTATTCTGATACGTACGGGTCCCTTCATATGTTTGTTACTGCATTGCCTGTAGTCGAAGTCTGTGCAATTGGAAAATTATTGGCTGATTCATCGTCTTCAGAATTGTCGCAGTAAATCGCTTTCTTCGGCTTTCTGCGATGAGCTTGAGCCGATGCTTTTCCTGTGCTCGGATTCTGTGCGCATTGACTGTATTATCATTTGATTTCACTTTTTTGACCAACAGTTTATCTTCCATATTTCACTTTTTGAGAAACCAAAAATACTTGTACAGCTCTGCCGTAATTTGCATAAGAAACTTATTGATCACTTTTTGAGAGAGAATTACATATATCTTCTCTCTCAAAAAGTATTCACTAAGTTTCTTATGCAAATTATGGCAGAGCTGCAGAGATGTCGCTTAAGAATATGATGTATACGTGGACTTGCTCGCTGTATTGCTCGCGACTCATTAAATTAGCCATAGGTGTTATATCAATCAAAACCACTGAACATAGCATCAATGTTTGCATTTCGTTTAATTTTTTAAAATATATTATCTGAAAGTGGTATCTGCTATCATCAAAAGTGAAATTTCATATTTGAACATACAAGTCAAAATTGTTCATAAAAAGTCAAGCCAAAAAAGACATGTTAATTACCGGTGTACCCCAGCAGTGAATGCTTGTAGATGAGAGGTGAAATTACGGTATGTAAAACTTTGTGAATTGTGTTTTTATGAATGAAGCGGACGATTCCCGAAACGTTCTAAGGAATGTCCCACTCCGCACGGTTTTTGAAACCCCCTCCCCCTATTTTCTTCACTAAAATACAGTGAGACAGTTGCGTTTTGTCTGGTGAAAATTCAGATTCGAATAATTTTATTTTCTTAGCTCTTGTTCTCGTAAAAGACAAAATATATCACTTTTTAGTAGAAAAGATCTTTGGACCAGTTATTTTTTGGACCAGTTATTAATGATAATGTCCTGATTCCAAAACGATTAACAGACCTTCCGCTCTTTTTAGTTTTTTCGCATTAGTCTAGAGGTGGAGAACCAAAACGTATTCATCTCGTAGAAACAATCTGATAACTGGAAGTTGTTATGCATACAAATCTTGAAGTTTTTGGAAGGGGAGCACAAAAAAAAACGCGTCCTTCCCTCTCCCCGCTCCTTTGAAGTTACAATGCAGAGATGTCTTCCACGAATTACTGAGAGAGAACGACTGAACGTAAAGTCACAATAGTAATAGTAAGGACTCAAGCGAAAGTTAATCGATCGAAGTTAATCTCTATAATTTCTCCGAAGAGCGTTTTAGCGAATTTTTGATATTTCGATCGTAGGTTTTTGTAATTTAAAAAAAAAATTGACTTTGACCATAATTTCCGCCGTCTTGGATTGCGATATCAACACACAAAATATCACTAAAAAAACTTTGAACATTTCTCTTAAACTTTGCCTCTGGAATCAAGTTGATATCTCATTCCGTTGGGTCCTGAAAATTCATAGAAAAAAATGACATAATGGCCGCTCACGGGCGAATAGTTGAGCCGCCGTCGATGACCCCGATGATTTGGAATCAGAAATGGATACAGAGCAACATATAATCATACCAACGTTTCTACTAAAATATGCACGATTGAGCCTTTTTTTCAGCCTTATCAGATACGCTATTGCGGGGGCAAACTGGAAATTTTCTCGACTGAATTGTCTGTCACTTTGTTTAGGGGTGCATATTCACACCGCGCACACACTATCAAGGTAATGTCACACTCGGAGAAAATAGGAAAAATCAACTCGAGTCAACATTTTCTCTTGTTGGAGTTCCCTCCACTCGGATAACAAATAACTTTTAAGATAGTTACCTGTGTGAGCACACATTTGTTCTCAGCAGCTAATCTGATTTATACAAAATTTCCTGATACAGCAACAGTTTTAGTTCCAAAAAACACAGCTTTTGCAGGTAATTCTTACTCTGAAAATTGTCATGTTACGAAAAAGGGAATTTTACGACTTTAGCCACTTTTACTTATTTGAAAACTATCGATGGCTTATTCTACGTTCCCATGTCATATTTCTGAGAATTTGATTGTTTGAAACAAAAAAAATCTTTGAAAGGAGACCTGGGAACGTAGAATGACCCCGCCACAAGGTTTCTAGCAGAACCTAGCAGAAGAGCAAATATTTGACTTTTTTACATATTCTGTAGTACTTCAAGTCCGTCAAAGATTTCTAGTTTCCTGTAAAATACTGAAAATTCACACTATCGCAGTAAGTATAAACAAAGTAATCGTTGAAACTTTAAGTATCGTATTATTGCCTCGAATGATATTCTACATTACATTTAAATGTCTAGAATTCTTTTGAAAATATTAAATATCTTCTTACGGTTACATATTAATAATAACATAATGATCGTACATTTATTTCCTTTTTTTTCTTACTATGTTCACACTATCCAACATATGGTGTAACTTAATGTTACATAAACAATGCATAAACATTTTCGATTAACTTTTCTGTTTCACACTCAACGGTACGATTTTGAATTAGCTTCATACACAAGTGCACTATTATATTAATGAAAGAAAAATTAAGATGAAACGTAGGAATATCGTAAAATTATCGAAGTTATTGCCAAAATACTGCCTTTTGAATTTCCAAAACACTCCAATCCATAGATAATTTTAACGATTTTCTTTTATAAATGAGAAAAAGATGATGTTTTTTTTCTAAATCTACTTAATTAAACGAGCGGAAAAACGCTATGAATTTTTATTAAGTTATTAACTGAGACATCAGGTCCGGAATCAATCAATGCTCTTAAGTTCGGTGGCCTATTGTAAAAGTGTCGCTAGCAAACACTTATTCTGTTACACTTGATAGAGTGTTTTCCGTAACTTCCGCAGCAGTTTGTAAACATCATGTGAAACATCTTCTATAACCCGCTGGTCATCTCTTCACCTTCTACACAACTGCAACAGTGTAACAGATCTAGCAACCCATTGAAATGGGTATAGGACAGTAGCGATAAGTTATTGACAAAACATCAAGTCAAAACTATGTGGACGTTTCGCTTGAGGCAGGGGCGTGACAGTCTTTTTTTTGACATTTGCAAGTGATACTCGACGTGAAGTTAGCTGCAGTTGAACCGAAACTAGCTTCTTCATTGCAACAAAATCAGCTGATTTCATTCATAAATTTATCAAAATCAGCTGACTTCACTGAAGAGTTAAAAAATCAGCTGAGTTTTTTGCAACTGCAGCGAACTTCACGTTGAATATTAGTTGCAAAGATTAAAACAAAAGACTGTCACGCACCTGGCTTGAGGAGATCACCCAGAGGTTTTGCTGGAGAGACCGTCCAGAGGTCTCGCTGGGGAGACCTCCTGAATGTCGCGCCAGGGAGCGACCGATGAGAGGTGCACAGACGGACGAAAGGGTGAAAACATGGCTATCGCTACTTAATAATTGAAAAATTGTGGTTACCGATGCACTGTTCTTCACTGATTCTTTCCACACGACAGGTCGCATTTTTGTTCCGCTGAGGCTTGCCGAAGAAGTTGTTGTGCCATGTCACAATGATTAGGATTTATTTGGATCACTTCCATTCTTGTCGTGTCTTAGATTTAAGCGCCTGTTTAAAGACTGGGCATCTCGCTCCACCAGTCGCGTGGTCATTATTTGACGTGCACAGCAGGCATTTTGGCGGGTTCGTGCAATCTTTTGCTAGGTGGTTTTCTCCCCCACATCTCCTGCACAGGTTGGCTCTATCCTGTCCCCTACAATTTCTTGCCTGGTGTCCATGCACTTGAAGCACCTTTCTAACAGCTGGGTAACCCTTATCGGGCATACGGTCCAGCCCAGCTTTATCTTGCCGATTTTCAGCATCTTAATCGCTGCGTCCGCTGGGAGTTTTATTTACGCCGTTTGGAGTTCATCTCTCGTTTTCCTCATACGTATCGTCGTTGACTCTATCTCGTCATTTATATTACCTTGCTCTTTCAGAGCTTTTCGAAGAGCTTCGCTTGTCGTGATCTCGTCCATATACCTACATTCAATCGTGGTCATGTGGGACATCGCTCTCACTTTTGCTGATTCGCCCAGTGACCTCTTGACAAGATCTTTATAATCTGCATTTTTAATCTCTAAGCCCTTCTTAAGTTCGAACAACATTTCACCTTTCTGCGTTCGTCATATTCTCGAGATGTTTTCTCCTTGAGAGTTTGGTCGCCTATTATTTTTTGAGGATTTCAGCGTACGTTATTCCTTCTTCCGCCGCCACTATCAGAGCATCAGCTTTCGGTCTCAGCCTTTTAAGCTTCGACTTCTTTTTATTCTCCTTTTTTTTTGCTCCTCACCTCTCTCCAGTCATTAACACGACAGGTATCTACATCTAAGATGACGAGTGGTACTGACAAACTTACGACAGCCAGTATTTTCGTGGATTGTTAGAGTTATATGTATTCCGATTAGAATGGCTCTTACTAGTAGGCTAATATCAATTGCTGTGTCTTAGAAACCGTGGTGTTAAGGCTGTGCTGGTAAAAACAAAAAGTCTGTGTTCCTGGAATCTCACTTCACGCAAAACTACTCAGTTCCCATGTTCCCAACAATCCTTTGAAAGATAAAAATTTTTTTAGTTTTCTTATAATTCTCCAAAGTTTCTTATTTGAAAAACCTTTTAGCGTGCGAATAGTCTCTTTTATTTGATATTTGCACACGCGTGTAAAGACTAGTGATACTTCACACACTTGTACTTATTTATTGTCTTCATCATCTCTTCTAATAACGCTCAATACACTCAATATACCAAAAATAAAAGACATGTTCACCAAGTGTCGCTATATTTAGTTAGCGAGAGGGCGCTGAAACGCCCAATTCAGCACTGAATGTAAGAGAAGAAGTTGCATGTGTTAAACTAGTGAAATGTTTCGCAAAAAATCTATGTTCAATAAAATAATTAAATTGAGTCAAATATTCATTGAAGTTCATTATTGATTCACACCCATTTCCGTTAATGTTCTTTGTGGCATCGATAGTGTCTACGTACAACACACCTTCCAAGCATTCATGGCATTTATTCGACATAGCGCCTTCTGTCTAAATGAGCAAATTCCATTTGCAAAATTGAGTAGTCGAAAATACTTTCTCTGTCCACTCAGTTTATCTTGCTTATTAGCATTTTAGCATTTAAATAAAACTTGTTATCAGCATTGGTATGTAGGTAAACACTACGGTTTATCTGATTCCAAAATGACTCATAGGGTTTATAAATTTACCTTCAAGGGAGTTTTGGTTATGTTTTCTGAACATCGATCGGTACGATCGGGTTTTTGCCTTGACAATAACGTATTGCGAAAATTGTGGTACGTTTTGAAATAATCAAAATTTTAACAAATGATTTTCATTGTTTATCTTTGAGAAATTGTTGCTGAATTAATCAGGAGTCTATTCAGTGATCGATCAATCATTTGTCACTCATTAGTGTTACACCGAATAAGCTAACAACTCATCATCAATATAAGCGATTGTTGGCATTAGTTTGATAATTACTGCGATTTTGTCTTTGATAGTTTTTGCTGATTCAGATAACGTATACGGCTCTCTTCAATATCACAAATATCTTTCAAACGATGTATTTGATGTCCTCAAACTTTAAAAGAACTAAAAATGAGGCGAAACCGAAATGCCAATGGGGGTCGTTCATAAATTACGTAACACCTGAGAGGGGAATTCGGGATTTTGTGACAGGAAAGAGGGAGGGGTTCGACCACAGTGTTACGTCAAGGAAGCTAAAACAAAAATTTTGAACAACTTGTCAATTCGTTCTGTAGATTTTAAAACGGATGTAATTGAATTTTACTTCATACGTAAACAAAAATTTCCAATTCGAATACAACATTCTTTTGTTTTGAAATAAAATTTCGATTTCAGTTAAGTGAACGTCATACAGTTATGGTTATGCTTGATAGATGACAAGTTGTCGTTATACTGTCGTTTTCATAAGAAAGCATAGACGGGACGCGTTAGCTCAGTGGTAACGCACTGGCTTTCCACCAAGAATATCCGGGCTCAATGCTGGTGGGGACAAATTCTGGATAGGATTATTCTTCAATGTTTAGCTTGGAAGTAACGTTCCTAGGCACCTCCAGGCTTCATAATTTGGGTAGCTGTGAATTTGGTGCCGCAACAGAGGAATGACAAATATGACGTCACCCATATTCGATGAATTCTGTGTAAAAATATTTGAGTGTGATTTTAGGCGGAGATTGAATTAGCATCAGAAGAAATCCTAATGGTAAAATGCAAGCTACCGTTAGGCGTGGTACGGAATTCACGTTAAGCTTGTGGTCCAACATGTCGGTCGGTAAGACACATTGAAGGGGCGAACCGGTATTCTAATCCGTACTAGTTTCCGCGTCTAGTAGGCTTGTGTGCAATTTACCACTGACGCGGTAAAAACATCGTTAATGATAGGATCTGTGAGAAGAATCCATCTGGGGGGAGGAGGTAGCGACGAGGAAGAGAGATGGGGTCTACAAATAGTCAATTTTTGCTTTACGTTATTAACGAACGGCCTCTCAGGCAGGCCCGACGCGACCAGAGAGAAAGAGAGGGAAGGTGAACGAAACTATTGTTCCCAATTAAGAATATATGATTGCCAACAAATTGTAAAAACATATGCTACACGGACCCGTAGGATTCTCTATAAAGCTTACGTCCGTCGATGAATGGAATAAAGATTAGTGATAACGTGATTACGTCTGAAGCAACGAGCCTTTCTAACCCAAACTGGGAACTGTCTTTAGGAAAAGCTTCGGACCCGTACTTCCATGGACAAAAATCTTCCCATCAAGGCTTTCCTTCCCATCTTCCCATTACAACATAGCATGCATAGGAAAAAGTTTTTGAACTAGGGCCCACCTTAGCCCCGATTTTTTTTTTTTTTTTTGAATGAGGTTTGGCATGCGATTACCTCCAACTAGAAAAAGACTCAAGAAAATCTTATGTAATTCACCAGATTTTTATAGAAATTAACACGTAGGGTCCTAGACTAGACTCAGTTTTAGGGCCTTAGCTAACCCCAAGGGTCAAAACTCAAAAAAGTTTCTTTCTTAGGGGCAATAAATTACGTCTCACTTGCTATAAAATAAACAAGGTCAGTAACTTCAAATTAGTCAGAGATTTTGTTTATTGCACTAAGGCTACCCTCCACCTCTATTTGGGGATGCACTCATTTGTTTTAGCAAGCTTGACGTAAGTGACGAATGGCACCTAAATTGTTGGGATTTCCATAAAAAAAATGTTTTTCTAGAGTTAGAACAAAACCGTCTGGGCGACCCTAATTGAATCCCGGACGAATAGACAAAAATTCTCTGATTTAGGGTGACGGGAATTAACGCCCGGGGAATTATCGCCCGGGAATTAACACCCGGGAGAATGGGAAATATCACCCGGGGAATTATCACCCAGGAATTATCGCCCGGGTGGACGGGAATTATCACCCAGGAATTATCGCCCGGGTGGATGGGAAATATCACCCTGGGAATTATTACCCAGCTATGAGACAACTATCAGCTCTGTGACTTATCACGATGACGTGAATTAACGCCCGGGGAATTATCGCCCGGAGAGAAATTAACGCTCGGGAAATTATCGCCCGGGAATTAACGCCCGAAAAAATTGGAATTAACGCCGGGGAACTATCGCCCGGAAGGAAATTTTCCCTATACATGTTGTGTGTTTTACTTGTACAAATTTACCCGCTTTAATGACGAAAGGAAATTTTCCTTATACAAATTTACCCGCTCTAAATTGTTGTTACATTTGTCTGGGCGATAATTCCCGGGCAATAATTCCCCGGGCGTTAATTCACCGGGCGTTAGTTCCAATTTTTTCGGGCGTTAATTCCCGGGCGATAATTCCCCGGGCGTTAATTCCCGTCACCAATATTCGTCACCGAGGGGTGGCGCACTTCATTTATTCCATTTATTCTTTTATTCCATTTATTCCCAAAATTTTTTTTGTTGTATTTGCGAAACATCTGAACTAAACACATCACAAGTTAGACAAATAAGTTCAAAAAAAGGTTTGCACAAATTATAAATGCTTCTTGAGATTAAATTTTATTTTTTTGGGAATAAATGGAATAAATTTATTTATTCCATTTATTCCAATTTTCAACAAAAATTCTTTTAACTTTTCAAAAGAGGGTTTTTTCACTTTTTGACACATTAGTATGGTTGCGTGCGTTGCCATCAAAATCAAGTCTATTTGAGGTTTTGACGAATTTGAAAAAAATATTATTTATTCTATTTATTCCAATATTTATTCCATTTATTCCCATTTGTTCCATTTATTCCATAAACCGCAGAAGTGCGTCACCCCTCGTTCGTCACCCAATAATTCCTTGGGTGAAACTTCCGATTCATCTGGGCGATAGTTCCTGCCAGACAGTCCAGTGGGTGATAAGTCTCGGATAGCTCTGTGATAGTTGTCTCATAGCTGGGTGATAATTCTCCGGGTGATATTTCCCATCCACTCGGGCGATAATTCCTGGGTGATAATTCCCCGGGTGATATTTCCCATCCACCCGGGCGATAATTCCTAGGTGATAATTCCTCGGGTGATATTTCCCACCCACCCGGGCGATAATTCCTGGGTGATAATTCCCCGGGTGATATTTCCCATTCACCCGGGCGATAATTCCTCGGGTGATAATTCCACTTTTTTTCTGTCCGGGCGATAATTCAGGTCGCCATCGAAGCTACAAAACGCTGCATAAGAACAACCTGTGGTGTTTTGACAAGATAAGAGCTCGGCAGAAGAACGACATAAAACACAAAAGTCAAATAAAAGTGGGAGAGATACATTCAACATTCAAATATGAGAAAGAGAGAGAAAATGTGTGCTTTATGGCTGCCAAAAAATATCTTATCTGAAGGAATAAGAAATGAAATTTTTCTACGTATTACAAATTGTGTCGTACTCTGCTACATCTCCTTACCCCTGTATGTTCATGCGTAGTGAAGGTTCGTCAATATGTATGCACAACTAATCTTGCTACTAACGTGCCTAAAACAAAAGGTAGGACAGTTATCATAAATACACGAGAATTTCCAGAGGTTTTATGTCGATGATATACGAACTCAACATACGATTTTTACCATTTTCACTCACATAGTTATTGGCAAAAATTGAAATGTAAAAGAGAAAAAAATTCTTTTCCAATAAGTTAATAACATGTTTGGTTCTGAAATGTTTACGCCAATAAATAACCCGAATCGACTACAACTAGAGTAGCCGTAATATTTGCTGGAGAAAAATGAATACACAAGGGCAACAAACATAGCACCAAACTCTTCCATGTAATCACAAATCGCTGCGGGACACATGAAACGTTATGGTCTGTTTATTAAATTAAAATAAAATAAAATTAAAAATAAAACAAACAATTTTTGAATGTAATTTATACTGCAATTGAATACAAAGTATGTAAACAATTCAACGTTTTTTTACTATTTGTACTTTAATTGTTTATTAGTTTTTATTTTTTTTTCTTTATTGTATTTTTGTTGTACTTTTGAAAATCATTACCATAAGTCATTGGAACTCTTTGTTGAGATTTCGATGGCTAAGTGCGTATGAACTTTTATGCCATGGACATAATACGTTTTTGGTGTTTATTTATTTTTTCTTTCAATTCTAAATTCTAATCTATGAGAATTGCATTTAAGTGATCAATGATCATAAAAGACACGTACTGTTCCTGGCGCCACCCAAATAAAATAATAACTAACTGCAATAACAAGCTTACAAATCACAGGGTTCCCAAGACTTTTTACTTTAACATAGCCACTGTGCCCACTGTGGCAAATAAAATAACGACAGCATTTGCCGCCTAAATTTAATAATTAATACGATTTATCAGTGATTCACTTGCGGCTTGCGCTTTTTTTATAAGTGAAGAATCACCGGAGACTCAACGATAATTCATTACAATAGTTTCGTTGACCAGCGTTTCGGAAGTGTTACTCTTTTATGTCAACTTTTTTTTCGTAAAGAGTGAGATATTAAAACTATCTCACGCGACATAAAATCAACAGTCGACAAAATTGGGTACAATTACACGCGAATACACAGCGTTACAACAGCTCCATACTTTAAAAAACAAGTGGAAGTGAAAATGTGGAGGCATAACAATGTAATGAGAATATTTCACCTTATTTTGCACTATTTTTTATCAGTTAACATTGGTTGCTAATTGGTTCAGCAGCACCCCGGCAAGGTGAAAATTCTGGGTTCGAGTCTTAGTCGTGGCACTAAATTTTGCTTTCAGATTTAATTTCAATCATTTATATAATTGCTATCAACTGTCAAACCTTCCAAACATAAAGTGTTTCTTTTGATTTTGTCTCAACAATTTTAATTTTTTGACGAGATCAATTAATTTGTTTCGATTATAAAGTGAATGTTGTTAACATCTTTCATGTCATACACCTGTATTTTGTAAAGAAATTGGGATTGATGCCGCTGTTTTAACACCTTGGCCAAAACAAAATTCATCATTTGCGACATAACCTCACATCCACTGAATTGGTTGACCTGAAGGAATACAAAAGCTGCTTATCAACACAAAACGGAAAGCATCGTGGAGGATATTTTCCACTGATCAGTTCAACGCATTAGCTGCTTTACTGGACGATTATAGCCACCTGTGGCCCGGTCTGATAACGTTTCGAACAATAAATCAATTTGTTCGCACCACAAAATATCATCACTTTGGCGCTGTACCTGCTCATCTCGAGCCTCACAGCGATAACTTTTTCCGAGTACATACAAATTACATGTTTCGAATAACAAGACCTGGCCGGTCAACCACCGACATTGGAAGTACACCGGATACCAACATTGGTCTCAGTGTGTTCAAATGTTTCGTGCATTTCAAGAGCAGCCAGATGTGCCAAGTTGGTCACGTATTGTTTTCGTACTTAAATTCGAAGTTTTCTGATGTGTAACCATTTTCATTCTCGTGCGGCTTATGTTAATGAGAAATTAGGAGTTCTTCTTGTTTACTCTGATGCAGCGCCCAGCCTGACGACATGCGGGGATGCTGTGCCAGTAGTCTTTGAATTCTCTCTTTCTCCCTCTCTCATCATTTTAGTGATGCTCTTCGAATATGGATGAGGCGTCCCCGTTGCCGGTTCCGGTGAGGTTAGAACATCTAGCGCCTAAAATTCGGCTAGCTCATCTGCTTTTTCGTTGCCTCTGAACCCGCTGTGTCCCGGCACTTTGAATGGCCCCTAAGATGGGAGGTGGTTTTTCGTAAATATTTGACTAGGTATGAAATATAGAGGCGAATGTCCAAAGAAAAAGTTGTAGAGAATTAAGTTTTAGCGAAGAAGTGACTTTTCCCGAAAAATGTCCCAATCCCTGAGATTTAGCCACTTTTAGAATCATAGAATCAGAAGGGATGACTCATATGTCTAGAACTATGGCAGTTAGAAAGTTGTTTCCAAAGGCAATGTTGTAAGGAATTAAATTTTAGAGAACACGTGTTTCAGTCTTTTAGGGAAAAACGACAATTGCTGTACTTCGGGAAGGTTTTCGACACTACATTGGATAATTTCAGCAATTTGCAATCCAATTTATTGTGAAAGCAATTTCATCCACTTACGAGACAGGCAATATTTCCGAGTCTTTTCGCAACATTTCGTAACCTGGTTGCCACGTCTATTCTGATGCCTACGGGTCCCTCGCATATGTTTAAAACTTATGGCTGTTTCGTTTCCAGTCTACTGCGTCAAGAGCCGTTACATGGGTTTGAGATACTTCGGGGAAGAACACGTACAATGTCATGTACGGCTCCTTTCAGAAAGATGGGATCCCTGCGTTTGTGTGAAAAGGATGCTGGAAATGATAGATAAGGCAGTAGCATCCATATAAAATAAATTTCAATACATTCTTATCAAAGGCGAAACGAAAATATGAATAATTTATCATTTTCAATGCGATACTCCAATATATATAAATTAAAATTTAAATTTTTTGCCCCAAAGAGAGATATTATGTTGGTGAAAGAATAATGATTGGAAGTGATAACAATTTTTTGTTCATCTAATGGGAATAAATAACATAAAAAATTGATAAAAACATTAAATTTACGAAATGGGATTACAGTGGTAATGGAATAAAGGCTGAAATAATTGACGGCTTTTTATATTCTGAGAGTATTGAAAATTTATGACAGAAATTGATTTATTGAGGCGATGGAGACGTTGGTGGCATATATTTTATTAAAATTTTAAATGTTTTTGTAAATTTGTTTGTAATGAGATTGTGCGAGGGTACACATCAACAGTTTTGATTATTCTGTTTATGTCGATCCGTTGCAGTAAGTACAGTCATTAAGGAAGCATTTTGTTGGGTCTGTATTCGAGAGCCTAAATCAACTGTGGAAGAAAAGGGTATAAACAAAACCGTAACAAAAAAAAAGATTTTTGTTTATTTAAAAATTCAGCTTCAGAATGTTTACTATTCTTATCAGGGGAAGAGTGGCTTTTAATATTTTTTTGTGTGTATTTTAGTTCATTTTGTATTTACTGCATTTCACGGTTACAATTTGTTTGTTTTAGATTACAATTTTATGCACCTTTCTTTAACTCAGATGATTCAAAGCACTGAGAAGTTAAACAAAGCAGACAGAGAAACTCGACTATAATATGCGATTTATAATTCCCCGCTCAGTGTAATAATTTTCAATTTCAATCTCCATAACGCAACTGTTCTAACTGTGCTTGGAATTGATTACAACTTTGCTGTCTTTAGTGCGGAGAGTAACATGGACATTAGAGAAAAGTTAGAGGGTTTGTCGGTGAGACGACTGGGATTTGACGTCTGTGATGGAGATAGGGTGATAATGTGGTGTTATAGTCAGTTGCTGCAGCGTAAAGATGCCACACTAGAAGGTATTAAATTGTCTAAAATTGGTGGGGATGATGATGACGTATCTCGTAAGCTATCTCGTATCTGGTAAGCTTCTAACCATAGACTTGACTATCTATATCGGACGGTTGCGTATTCAAATCACGTCGGGGTCACCAATTTGTAGTGAGCATTTCTACTCTACAAATGAAAGAGCGAAAGTTTTCTCATTCGAGGTTGTAACGATTCTCATTTTATTCATACAAAATACACGGTATACATAGCAAAGTCTAAGTTAATTTGATTTTATTCAATTCATTCATTTGGTAAGGGTAACTGTGATCACCACAAAATTCATTGAAATAAAAAGTTAGCAGCCGGATGCCGGATGAACTAAGTACTTTAATAGGGAAAAATTGATTTCCAAGTTCCTTGGACTTAATAGTAGATTACAGTGGGGGGTTCGGAAGTAAGTCATTACATGAGAGATCAATTTTGTGAAATGAGCCAAACTCAAGAGGGTGAGCAAAAAGCTTTGAAAACTGTTTTTTGGTGTATCCCGAGCCGAAGGAGGCCCTAACATACATGTAATCAAGCACTCAAAAATGCAACGTTTACAAATTATTACTAAAATGACTCAAAATCTCTGAAAATAGGACTATATTTGTCAATTTTTTATATATTTGATGGTGATTATGGGATAGTCCCATACATCGACACACCGTACCATAATAGAGCGTTATTATTATAGACTCGACTATAATCAGTGCAATTATGGTAGAATCGAGTATAGTCAGCGCTATTATAGACGAGTGTGACCACAATCAGAGTTATCTATAATAATAATAATATTCTGCCTTAACAACCCATGAAGGGTTAGAGGTTCGATCATTATTTACCAGTTTCGCTGTTTGTGGTTCTAATTTTTGAGATCCTTTCATTACCGGAAAGATTTTACTGTGTCGATGGTAAGCTGTGCGACAAACTCAGTGCCATCTATGAGCGAAAATAGTAGGAATAAAATACCGGCACCTCCTAATAATTCATTCCACCCACCACACCTTTCACAAGATGGCGTTAAGGGCCATTCGCAAATGACGTCCGGTTATTTTGACAATTTTCCGACCCCCCTATCCCCTGGTCCGTCCGGTTTTGCAGTACCCCCAAAATAATGACGTCTGATTTCATTACCTCTCCCCCCCCACCCCCCCAATGACAAATTTGAGTTCACAACAAATTTTTTTTATTGTAGAATGAATACTTTAGCCATTTTTATGTACATTTTTCTTCTAACAAACTGTCAAAGAAACATGCTCCCAGTTATAAGTTATAAATTCTTGACAGTTTGACAAAACCACAAATTTTCAACCGGACGTTACGTTTCTCCCAGCCCCCCTCCGAATTTGTCCGGTTTCCCTTTACTTCCTCCCCCCCTAACGATCGGACGACATTTATGAATGTCCTCTTACTGTAGAGCATGTATCCATTTGAAAGAAATCGCGATGGAATGTCACCTGGGGAACGAATGTGTTTTAAGTCATGTTAATAATAAATCTCATTGAAAGAGTGAAAGAGATGAAATTCGTTACCCAGGTGACAATACCGATGGAATTTATATCTAACACACTCAGTCCTTAAGTCTGAACACACAGCCCTAGATTAAAAAGAACAAATATGCTTCGTCAGCCGTCCTTCAGACTCGATTCGATGTAATCAACCCCTTAAATGCCATTTCTATGCTATTTCATCAAAACGTCATTATTGTCGATATTATTACTCAATCGATTCCTGTAAACAGTGGGCCACGTTAAAGAACTACGTATAAAAATATTTGTTTTCTTTTTATAGAAAAACCAACAACAAAATTATTTAATTGACATCTTTAACGGTCCAGCCGACTAAAATGACATATTTTGACCATTAATTTCTCATGGACAATTCTTGCTCATTGATTAAAATTTATAGTATTTTGTTACTAACGATACATGAGCCAATCATTTGCTCCATTACAATCTCACTAAAGAAATCATTAGTTTGCGTATTCGATGCTTATTGTAACGATTATTGATTCGAATAGTTTTGGATGCTTGCTTTCCTGAAACCCTTCATTCATAAATTGCTCAACAAATTATGATGATTGAACTTGCCTGAATTTGTTGCAATCTACGAATATCCAATTATAATTTCTGGGGTAGCACCATCAGTAGCTCATAAATATGATTAATTTGCGTTTATACAATAGCTATAGGGCTGACACTAGACCCGTACGATTTCTGTCGAAAGACGAAATGGATCTTCAAAATGAAGTCTTAAATTCTCACGAAAAATTATCACCTAAGGATGGTTAAGGAACGTTATAGCAGCTGACAGAGTCAATGTCGACAAGTTTTAGTGTAGAACGTGTAGAAAGTCGATACGCCTTCTGTTATTCTTTTGCGCTTTAGTTATTGCAACAAGTGTCAAATGAAATGTCGACACCTCGTTAACATTGAAATCATCAGAACAAATAGTATTTTACATTTCAAGGTATATCCAACATAACAGAACGTTATTACAATAAAAATGTTTGTTTACTCGCTGCACCCAAACTCGTCTTCGCGAGAAAAATAAAGTAGATTTGTGGACTCATACGAAGTACGATGGCTTATGCGTAGCGCAAAATTTAAATATTCCTTTGACGTTAGTCAGGGTCTTACGGCCGAATTAGGGTCGGTTTTGTCCGTGTGTCCGTGTCAGTGTGTCCGCGTCCATGTGTCTTTAGATACCAATCGGAGTCGTACTTACAATCTTTATCATTTATTTTTGTGGGTTTAATTGCAGGGAATAAAATTCCATTGTTCGAACAATGCAATTCTGAGAAATATGTGGATATTGAATAATACTTTAAAAATAAATGAAAGTAATTGTACGCTGATGTAATTATATTTATGTGCACATCACGACGTTTGTAACCATTCGAAAGTTAGGAATTTTTGTGTGATCATGCCCGCAGCGGTAGCGGAGGGCGTGACGCAGTCCCCACACCCCAAAAAAGAAGTGCACAAACTCAAAAAACGGCACACAAAAACATTTGGGACAAGTCACCATATATACACGGACTTTTGAGTTTGCCCTTCTATTTTTTTTTTTTTTAAACTACGTCGTAGCAGCCTAGACTCATCAAAATCAGTTGAAATTCGGTCAGGAATTCTAAGAAAGTTGTCAGCAAGTCTTAAAAAGTTGTCAGAAAGTCTTAAAAAGTTGTCAGCAAGTGTCAGACAGTCTCATAAAGTTGTCAGCAAGTCTCGAAAACTTGTCAGCAAGTTTCAGAAAGTTGTCAGTAAGTGTCAGTTAGTAACAAATTGTCAGACAGTTTCAGAAAATTGTCAGCAAACGTCAGAAAGTCTCAAAAAGTTATTAACAAGTGTCGGAAAGTTGGCATCAACTGTCAAAAAGTTGTCAGCAAGTGTCACAAAGTTGTCAGGAAGTGTCAGAAAGTTGACAGCAAGTGTCAGAAAGTCTGAGGAAGTTATCAGCAAGTCTCAGAAAGTCTCACGCAGTACTAAGCAAGTGTCAAAAAGTTGTCAGCAATTGCCAGAAAGTCTCAGATCATTTTTGTCCATGGTAGCGTAGCAGAGCTCGTCTTACAAAACTTACAAAACTACTGATATCACAACAGAAAAACTTCTTCGAAGGTTAAGTGTGCCGCAGTAAGTAAGTCCACTGATGAGGCGCAAACACTTGTTTGAATAGAATGTTAGCTTGTGGTCAAAGTTTTATTCTTAAAAAAATTGCACCACTTTTTTTAAAACAAAATTACGTTGGGCCTTCAGTTTGAATGATAAGGGGTGTCCACATCAATAAGATGTGACCAAGTTTATCAAATGGAAAAGAAAAAAACATCGGAGCCTGATTTTCTCACAAACGCCAACTCCCTTTCTTCCGATATGGGCCTCAATTGTTAGCACTGTAGCACATTTAATTGTCCAATTCACAAAAAATGTAACCGAAATAGAAGATCGATTGTAAAATAGTTTAATCCCAAATTACTTGCGCATTAACCGCCAGCGTGTCTAGGCACACCAATCAACGCTTAAGAGGATTCATTTGTTTCTATGTGTGCCACATCACTCACCATCACATTACAACTGTCACTAAGTGTAACATGCCATTAAGTAACAAGTAGTGACGAACACTTAAAATGCATGCTTTCGTTACTATTGCAAATGCATTAAAATCTTGCTGGTAAATTAGGTTAAGAAAACACTGAATGATGTGTTTTTTATTGATTTCAAGTATATAGTTTGCGTATTTCAAGCGCTCGTTTCGAAACATAAGTAACACCCGAATACATTATTTAGGACTGGTGTGTAGTTGTTGACAACATATTTTTATTTTTCTCACGTTGTTATAATAAAGTTATATTTAACATTTATTCGAAGAAATTAAATTAAGTCTGCGTTTTAATAAATTTGAGATGAAAGATGTGCAAAAAGTTTGCGCTGAACTAGAGGTGAGCGGGATACCCGAACATGGCGGGTTACCTGAAATTTCAATTCGAATCACTCGTTCGATAATTCCATTCGGGTAGGATTCCGATCTGGTTTGTTTTCGGGAGTCCGAACCAATAACATTTTCCGGGATCAGAAACCTTAAACAAGCAATGGGCAACCCATTAGTCTCTTGTATAAATTCGAATGTCGGTTTTACAAAATCAATCGGGTTCATGTGGGGATCTCGATCATCGGGTGAAAAATTAATTCGGTTTGGCATCGAGTCGTCTCGGAAATTCGGTTTTCGGGTTTCAAGAATTCGATTCGAGTTGAGCTTAGAGAAAAGCTCGATCCGTTTATCTCTATGCTGAACGTTGTTTCCTATCGACAATGATTGGCAGAGACAGAAAGACACTCTCGCTCGTTATTCTAAACTTCCGAAGTACTTAACGACTTTCATTTCGTCGATAAAACTTAAATAGAAAATCAGATCCCCTCTTATCCGTTTTATTTATTGAAAAATAAATAAAAAATAGCAAAATGAAAAGCGATTGAACAAAAAACCTCAAAATAGATTCCATTTCTTTAAGAGGCAAATTCATTGAATTTATGTGTTTAATGGAAGAACATGAATTCAGAATGGTTTGCATTTATTTAAATTTATCTAAAACATTATTGATTATGGTTTTACGCAAATTCAGTGAAATATTTGAATTAGCAGTTACTATAGAAATTCAGCGATCGGACAATTTGCCAGAATTAATTTGTAAAACAAATAACTTGTGCTCTGACGTGAGCTATTTTTTTTAATATTACGGTTAATGTCATTGTTTTTCGAAGTTTATATCAAATTGTTGGTAAATATTTTGAAAATGTAGAATTTGGTAAGCAAACAAAAAGCAAACACAACAATAATAGAATAAAACGTTGAACGCAGCAGAACGAAAACTTTGAGTAATGATACATGATTTGCATGAAGTTGAGAAAACTGCGCAATGTGATATGGGTCATCATCATCAAATTTTAGAGAACGTTTATACCTTTCCCCTGCCAAGGAGATGGTTGGTTCGCTCTCACTGTAAAAGTCTTCTAAATTTTTCGACAACCCCGTGCGGCTACCTTGCAAAATTCAAAGGAACAAAGAGGGGTGCGTAAAATCCGGCGGCATCAAAATCCATTAGCTGTTTTTATTATCCACCGGATTTTGTTGAAGCCGGATTTTGTTATTTCTTTAAGAATACAGCGCGTCTAAAATGAATCTCATACGAAATGTACAAATCTGTTGCTTTAAACAAAAGATTTGTACGTTGCATATCAGTTTCATTTTGGACGTGCTGTACTGTATTTTTATTTTTTTTTACAAATTTAACAGTTAACTTAATTGTATCATAGCGAATGAAGAATTGTAATTGTAATGGTAACGCCCTGCAGGCCTGCACGCCCCAAGACACCGCAAGGGGGATTTTCCCCCTTAACCCCCTTTGCGACCACAGGGGTGGTCTCCAACGGACTTTGCTGGCATCGTCCCGTTGGTCCACTGGTGGGCAGCGACTTCATGGTTTTATTAGCTGGTCCCGCGGTACCAAGAGGGTTTTACATCGCTCCTTACCGAAGTGCGTCGGTTAAGAGCCGATCTGCGAAAGCTCTCACCGATGGTAAAATCGGTACCACGGGGTCCCCGGGGGTAGTGTGTCATGCGATATGGTCGCACGCTGCCCCAGCGTTTGGTTGAGGTGCCTAGTGGCGCTACAACGTAGTGGCTGTGGTAGATTGATTGATTGACTGATTTATTATGAAAACCATTTCAGCCCTAAATACAAAAAAAATTTTTTTTTTTAGAACTAAAATAAGCACTTAGGCCATCCTTATTGAGCCCATTGTACTGCGTCTTCTGTTTTTTTGTTTATGGCGTTGTTGTGGTGAATGTTGGTGGTGAATCGTGAATTATCTGGTTCTATTGTGTGTTGTGGGTGAGGTGTTGTATTTTTGATGTGTTTCCATCTATCACTGACGCTGTTGCTGCGTCGTTGGTGGGTTCAGCCAGCCGCTGTCTGTGATAAAAGCTAGATCATAGTCAGTGGAACTCTTCTAAACTCTTCTATGGTGAGATAAAAGTCCCCTAAATGTTTCGTCCTCAGGCTTTCCAAAGTCGGGCAATGGCATAGGAAATGCTTCGATGTTTCAGGTATGTCGCCACACCTTCTGCAGTTTGGATCATCATCAAGTCCCATCTTGTTGAGATGGTATCCCAATGAGTTGTGCCCTGCCCGTTCCGCCTTTATTCGGGCTTAGCAGGAATCTGGTGGCCCTTAAGTTGCGGCCCAACAAGAATTCCTTTGCCTGCCTGTAATTGTGCAGCCTTTTCCATCTACGTTGGTGCATTTCTTCGGCTTCTCTTTTGAGCAGCACTTTAACGCATCCAGCGTAAATACCTAGTGTCGGCTCGGCGCCAATAAGTCGGTAGCTGCTTCCCTGTCTTGCCAATTCGTCGGCTCTCTCGTTCCCTATTACGTCTGAGTGACCCGGAACCCAGATCAAGGAGATAAGATTATCTCTTGATAAGGTTTCCAGGCTCTCTCGACTTTCGAGTACCGTTTTCGCTGAACATTTGCAAGAGGAGACAGCTTTGATCGCCGACTCACTGTCTGAGCAAAAATTTATTCTTTTATCCCTCACCTGCTTTTCTGTCAGTATGCGACAACTTTCACTTATGGCTAGAGTTTCTGACTGAAACACAGTTGCATTGGATTCCTAGAGCGATTGATACATTAATATTAAATTTCTCACAGTATATCCCCGCTCCCGCGCCTTCGTCAGTCCTCGACCCATCAGTGTACAGTGTACATCGTCAGGTCTCTCTCTACAAGAAATTTTCCTTCTACCCATTCTTGCCTGCTCGGCAGAACTACCTCAAAACCTCTGTCGAATCGGAATACGGCTTCGATTTGGTCACTTGGCATCTCAACTTCCCCGAATTGATTCTTCAGGTCCGCTAAGATTCCTGCGTGTCCCATCTTTCTGCCTGATGCTATCCAATAACCCTGCCTGTACAGTACAGTTTCGCCACTGTCGACCTGGCTTCTCTTCTCACAAACAAGTCGATAGGGTCTAAAGACAAAAGCACCTCCAACGCCGCTGTTGGAGTCGACGTCATCACCCCAGTGATACTTAGACATGCCAGTCTTTGTACCAGGGTGAGCTTTTTCCCGATCACTTGTACTTCTGCTACTTGGGACCAGAGCATACTTCCGTAACTCAATATTGACCTCACTATCGCCATATACGCCACATAACACTGATGGTCTGAGACCCCAGCTTTTCCCGGATGCTCTTCGGCAATGCCAGACTACTTTGATCGCCTTACCTATCCTTTTTTCAATGTGCTGCTTCCAAGTCAGTCGCTCACCTAAAATCACAGTTGAGGCTGTGGTGGATAGTGAACTGAGTCAAAGCAGTTCACGTGTTGAATTTGGGTGACTACACCCCTAGTCGTTTCTGGGCAACCAGGTTGGCGAAAATATATTAGAAAGATGATTGTATCTCGGGCCTTTCCTAGGTCTCGGAGGCCTGCGCTAACCATCTGTAACATCTACATTGACCCCCTTTGCGGAGACTGACGCTGCTGTCCCCGCTTTTTGGGGGAGGGGGGGGGGGCGTTGTGATCTTATTTTCCGTTTTGGGTATGGAATATCAAAACTACCCAGATTTTGAAGCTTGGGTGATCTTAGAGATGTCCTTTATCAACAGTTAGTCACAAAAAATTCATCCCAAGGATCGAGCCCGATTTATTCTGAGTGGAAGGCGAGTACGTAGGAACCAGTGAAAAATCTGTCGTATTTTATCTGCCTGAATGTAATCATGAATCATGAAGAAATCATTTTTTCATTTCTGTAGAAGTATTTGCACCTGCTTTCCCACTCGTTTGTAGACAAGTTTTCCCACAGCGCAATTGAAGTTCAAATTGAAGTATGTCAGAATCAGCTGGATATCCGTATAAATTTTCCACATTTCGATTGAACGCACGTGATGTGACGCGCTTAGGAATATCTAAATGCACATTTGATAACTTATCACAACCATAATAACAGCAATATAAAGGATTATTCGAAAGCCACTTAATTTCGTTGTCGGTGTCGTAAAAATTGCCGGTCGATAAATATGGTAAAACTTTACTTTTTTTCTAATCCAAGGTTTCTATAGCTTGTCAGTTGGAAAATTCAATCATTTTTATTAGACACTTTTCTGAGAACGAACTCTAAAAACAAAATATGGCAGAACTAAGGCTCGGAACAGATCGGATATCTCCTGATCGGAATCTGAACAGACTCTCTGAGTTGTATCAGATCAGATTCAAATTGTCTTTGAATCTGATCTGATCTTAGATTAGTGTGAGAGTGGGGATTCCCCACTTGTTTCAATTTTGTAAAACTTCGTCAGAAACCTTTCTGCAGAATTTTAATCAATTTTGTAAAATTCTGTAACTGTGTGAATTGCTGATTGAACCACAAACATAAATACGTATTTACGATTACAGTTGTTTAATACTGTATTTTGTATGTTTTAGGCGATCAGTTTCTTGAATGCAATGTTGTCGCATTGCTTCCACTAGAAATTATGCACTCAAAAAATGTCACCGAGTTACTTGAACTTGATTGAGAGCGTTATTCAGTTAGACAGAAACATATGTCTTCATTAGTACATCTTTAATTTGTTAAATTAACGCATCCTTAATATGATTACAACAAGATGTAATTAAAAATCGTTCGGCTGTGAGCAAAGAAATGTTTGTGACGATGGTGAACACGGTGATGAGCACCATTTCGTGTGTGAATTACGTCACATAACAACTATAAATAGCGCTGCGCTGTTGGTAGTTTCCAAATTTTCGTTGAGAATTCCTTTTTACAACCACTGACTGGCTGATGTAAGTAAGTGAAACATATTTCATGCATTTTTCAGCGCTTTGTTGCTACATGAAGATGAAGAAGAAGATGAAATACAAAAAGATACTACAAAGAAATCCAATTTTTCTTCGCTTTAAACTCTACCTGAGGTAAATTCGGATGAAAATTAATTTTTATTAAATTCTACGTTTGGGGTAATGTTGAAAACACTTTTATTATGAAAACAAAAATATAGATCGCAGTTCAATGATTTATTTCACATATCTATTGCAGCTGCTGCTTGCAAGCGGATTATAGCAACGTAAACGGGGATGTCTGGTGTGATTGTTTGCTCATTCAATTCAAAGAACAAACTCACCCGGCTATCAATTCATCTCAGTGTCATTCATCATGTTGACAATGAAATATAAATTGATTGATTGTTCATTAAGTTTAGCCAATTGCTTATTTTAGTGAAAGTTAAAGTCGCAAATGTGTTGGAGGAACACTTGAAAACATTGGATTTGTTGTTTCACGAGTCTCTTTAGTTGTGATGAAAGTATGTCCCAGGGGGTGGCCGACTTTAGCGAAAAGAATATTTAACTTTTATGTAATAGAGTTTAGAGACAACAAGGTCACTAACGTCACTCACCGGTTCCTCTATTTTCAGTTTTTTGTGGGTTTTGGGGAATGCAAGGTCATGTTAGAGGCACGTGAAATTCTACAAAGCGAATGACGTAATTTTTCCAGAATCACAAAGTGAATTCTGGTTTATACTAAGCAAACCTAAAGCCTATTCCACACTTCATTCTACGTCAAGTATTCCACGTGCCTCTCTCTTCACTCAGAGAAAAGAAGGAATCGAACACATTGTTCAACAAAAAATACGTTGCAGCTATGAAAAATTGGCGCTTTTATTTTCGGAGTGATACCATTTCATATTATATTTCTTAAATTCTTTATATACAAGAACCCCCCTGGTGTATTTGAGAATGCAACATTATACTAAAAAGGGGCCATTCAAATACTGCGCACGGACTTTTTCGACAATTTTAGTCTCTCCTTCACCTCTGCACGCTTTTTGATACCCCTCCTCCTTAAAGTGCGCACGTTTTTGAAAAAAAAAAAAATGCCACAAAAGATACAGGTTTTTAGCAGCAGATTGTGGAAAAATTAGTTGTTGTTCGTACAAGATAAAATAGCTGTATTTTGCTATGTCGTGTCGGGTTGTGCAATAGTTAAGTATAGAGTTACATCATCAAACCTACTTGGAACGTAGTGGTGCATGTAAAAACTGTAGAATAAAGGTAGGATCAACGTAAGATCCTCGACAATCTTAATACTATACAAAAATGCCTTCGGACGACGTCCGAATTCCCATTGTGTCTGTGTGACCTTAAACAATACAGAGATTATTCATGTCGATTTTCGCTAGTTGCATTTTCCGCTTTTACTATGATTTCCTAATTGCGCTATTTTCGCTTCCCACTCTTATTTTCAGTTCCCAATTTTACCGTCATTTCCTAATTTCTCTGATTTGTCGGGAACCAATTTTTTTCGTAAAAATTTCCAAAGGAACCGGGTTCCTCGTTGCCGCACTTTTCCCATCCGTACGCTTTGGTGTAAACGCAAGAATAGACATATTCAAATTCAAAATTTTATTGTTAAGTAACGAAACATTGACATAAGCCGTTACCGCGCTAAAAGCTTTGGCCAAACTTTAGTAGCTTGGTCGCAGATCGCAATTTTTTTTATTTTTCAACAGATGGTGACAACATATTTGTGTTGCTGCTCATCGTACTGATCAAATTTTTTTTTTATTAAAAAACAGCCGTTTTACCCTGTGGTAAAACTTGCACTGGGGCAGTTACACAAATAGTGTTCGGCTGTGTCTGTGTGGTTGCGTTACAATCTTGTCTGATGGCATAGCTAACGATGGCTCTATTTTCACCGTCGTAAACCAAATTTTCGAGTGGTCGGTTTCTCTGATGCGCAGTGGGCTGGATAATCTGTTGATGGTGTTGACGGCCTCTGTTTCTATGTGGATGTGTAGTGGAGTCAACTGATCAAAAGGGTCCTATGGTGCAATTTGGCATTTGTTATGATGAGTACATGTTATATGTTACAAATTCAATGAAATTAAAAGAGGTCCCTTTGGTTAGATAATGAATGTCATTCATAGTTTATGGTCGTGTGACCCAAAATCGTTGAAATAATTTCTGTAAATAACCAATTGAGACTCACCATTTATAGACTAATAAAACATTTCCAAATGCTTACTTTTCCATTAATTCTTTTCCTTTTCATTAAATAACTTCAAAAGCATGATATTCCAATTCATGGAAATATTTTCATTTACTTTCAAATGTTCTAATTAAATGTTGTAATGCACATTTAACAACTAAAAATTACCTCAATTATTGACATGCAAGGAGGGGTAATTGCTCTGGGCAATAAATTTGTATAATATTAGACTTCCTCGAAAAAGATAATGAATTGGCCTGGAGAGAATTGATGCTCCAATTACAGTTCATTTCAAGGACGTCATCGTATGTAATATGTAACTTTTGTTCAATTCGCTTTGAAACGAAATGTACTTTACATCATCTCATACATTTAATGATCCGATATCAACCTTTCACGAGAGTACATTGATCTTTCTTCGACCGCTGATTAAATTCTGTGAACAAAATGTATGTAATTCTGTCCACTTTAGAAATTTTTTGAAATTTTCAGGAATCAAAATTCAGGAAAATGGGCACTTTTGTCAATTTCGAACGATTTTCTAGCATTTTTACACAATTTTTGGGGATTTTTTTATTCTTGAGCGGGTCAGATATTTTGACAGTTCTATGTTTTGCGATGTTTTTTCATTGCATATTTCTAAGACAATGAACATTAATTTTAAATTTCAAAACATCTACTGTTGGCATAACACATCCCTTTATAGATTCTATGAATCAGAATATATAATTATTGAGTCTTAGTGTCAAAATTTGATCTGAAAAAACATCGCATTCGCCGAGTCTTTGCGATGTTTCTTCAGATCAAATTTTGACACAGACTCAATAATTATATATTCTGATTCAGAGAATCTATAAAGGGATGTGTTATGCAAACAGTAGATGTTTCGGAATTTAAAATTGATGATCACTGCCTTAGAAATATGCAATGAAAAAACATCGCAAAACATAGAACTGTCAAAATATCTGACACGTTGTTAGGGTCTTCAAGGATTTTCTTGAAATTTTAAAAATTTTATGAGGATTTTCAACGAATTTGAGGATTTTCTTAACAATTGATTTCCTTTTCAGTGCAGAAGGATTTTCTACGTTTATCTGCCCTTCGAGCCCGTTTTGCCTTTTTAGACCCAGATAATTTTTCAGGTCAGGTCATATTTTTGCAAATCAGATTTTTCGAGTCGGATCAGTTCAGGTTGACCTGACCCGATTCCGAGCTTTAATTGATCGGGCACCTGATTTTTTTTATATTTTTGATCGATTTAGAACACAATTATGAGCAAAAAATCGTGCTATGACACGCTTCGAAAATTTTTCGTTTTTTTTTTTGTAAAACTCATAAAGTGGGTACAATCCACTTACCGCCCACCTACCAGCAATTTTTCGTGATTTTTCATTTTTGATCGAAAGACATTACAATTCTAAGTAAAAAATTGTTCTACTGAACCACTAGGAAACTTAAGCTTTTTTTATTGAGTGGATTGAAAACAGGAAATAAGAAAAACTCACCTCACACCATAAGAAACCGGTACATTTTTGGGCCATGTCGTAGAACGATATTTGCTTAGTGTTACATTCTGTCAAAATCAGAAAAAGAGAAATGGAAATTATTCCGTCCTCTCTCAATTATTTTCATTCATAAATGTTTGACAGCAGTCGCCAAGGCAAGTTAAAATGAAACTGATCTGCTCTATGAAACTCCCTTAGAAGACTTTTTGCCATAATTCATCTACGTTTTCAACAGACATTAAACTGAATTTTTATAACTTTCGGATTACATGATTGGAAAGTCCAAATTTGATTGGTCAGTTGAGAAAAATTCTCTCATTTTCTTGTGAATGGAATCAACTTCGAAAAAGGCATGACTGTATGTGCCGAAGGATTTATTGACAAACCAAAACTTTTCTTTCCACAGGAATAGAAAGATACACGTACAGTGAACTATCCCAACATTAAAATCACATATTCTTCTCCAATTTCATAAACAGAAATCGAAAATCAAAACATATCAGTTCATTTATATTTAAAATTGCGTATTTAACTGCATCTTATTCTTCGTAAATCATTTAATTTTCCCGAAAGTGCAACATTTCTCTTGCCACACACAAGTAGTAGACCATTCAATAAAACATTAATATTCACGTTTCGATAATTAGAATCGTGGTAAATTTATCAACAAACATTTGTAATTCAAAAGATTTATTACAGAAAGTGTAAGAGTGATGCAAGTTGAAGAAAAATCGAGGATATCAGACGGAAATGAATTTTTGATAAGTGTCTGTGGCAAATGTCTAGTTCGGAATATCGAAATTAAATTCACCACTCATTACCAACATCCTATTTCCATTACTGGGTAAAATAATGCAAGAATACAAACGAATTCAAGTGACAACCTTCCTTCCGATGATCCACTGATACCCTTAGGGGTGTCAGGGTATGCTTTATGTCAACATCGAATCGGGGAATTCATTGCTTGCAAGAACTTGCTTCACGATACTTCACAACAACGAATATGACAGTCGATTTATGATTGATTCATTGGTTTCTTCCTGTTTTATTTGGCTGAAGGAAATCAAATAAATAATAAACTGTGAAATTACAATTCTAAATTTATTAACATGTGGGATGCGCGTGTCGATTCGATAGTCATAACCATAACAAAGTTTCATGTTGAGTAGGTCAATCCCAGTGTAAAAATGATGGCTGGCGAAATTCACATTTAATATTAAGACAATATTGGGGTGGTGAATTGCTGAATTGCAAGGAATGAACTGTGATATCATTTACCCTCAGCTATGACAAAAACTATTTCAGCAATTGGAACCTTCCTTTAATGTCTTTTAAAAACTACCCCGCTCCAGTTGTCAGATTATCAGAAGGACTATATCTAAAAGCTTTGATTTGATTCCCACTAACTGTTCCTTCCATATGACAGTCCTCCTCGTCTTAATAACTCATCATATCGTCCTAGCTTTGGTATCGAAAAACATGTAACTATTTCTTAATGTTCTTTTAAGTCTTTCCTCTATCTTTCATTCTTCTTTTCCAAACATTCTTTGATGCTTGTAATTCGTAAAGCCGATAAAGACATAATGTCAGGCACCTTCAGTCTCAGGGCCGTATAGAAAAGATAAAATCCGCAAGCCGCCCCTTCTTGCAAATTGCGAGCGGAGAGAGTGATCTTTTTTTTACTTAGTTTTATTTATTTAGGCGTTTGGTATTTACAAATAGAAATACAAAATATGAAAAATTCCAAAACATTAAACATTTAAATCACTTGAACGTATTACAAATTTAAGTCCAGGTTTCGATTCCATTTGACCGCGTCCGAGGTGCACTGATGAATGTTTATTTGGTCCCCGCTAAAACGTCTCACGGGCAGTCATTGGTTATGTGTTGCATTGACTGGATCGATGTGTTGTCACAATTGCATGCAGGGGAACCGACGAATTTCCATTTGTACATTTGTTTAGCACAACACCCGTGGCCAGTTCTTTTAGACGATTGAGCGTTTTCCAGTCTTTACGTCGCAATGTCTGCCCCGCAAAACTATCGTTCCAGAACTGCCGCCACCGTTCTTTGACCAAGAAGTGTTCATCACGAATTGTCTGATTTAGATCTGGTTAGCCAGATAGGTTTCCTTGACAACAAGCGGTGACGTGGTAGGTGTAGCAAATTCTCTCTGATCAATGTGTTGTCAAGTCTTGGATTTGTTGTGCACTTAAGCCATTCTCTATGAGCCGCACTTTCTCTTCTGACTTGTGGTGAAGCTATGTTCGATAATACATGCAGCCAAGGGAATGCCATGCCGTAGACTGTACAGTTCCCGTAAATAATCTCATTGTTTCATTCAGCTGAGTATCTATTTTATGTACATGAGAGCTTCTGTACCACACTGCGGCCACAAATTCCGCTGACGAGTATACCAGCGCTAAAGCACTTGTTCGAAGAGTTCGAGCATTTGCACCCCAGTTCGTCCCCAAAAGCTTACGAATAATGTTGTTTCGGGTTTTTAATTTTTGGCCTACTTGATCGAGATGCGGGTTGAAAGTTAGTGGCCGATCCAACGTAAAACCGAGGTACTTCGGCTGAGGGTTGAAAGGGATGGTTTTGTTGTTGAACACAATTGTCAATTTCGCGTTGACCATTTTGTTGTTGAGATGAGAAATGCAGCATTCAGTTTTGTCCTCGTTTAAGCAAAGTCGCCAATTTTAATAGTAAGTAGCCATAGTCGCTAGATCGTAGCTCAGAGTCTCCTCGGCATCATGAAGAAAAGGTCACTTCTCCTTTTCCCCCGAGTTGCGTAGTTTGTTGAAATGTACGATTTTCACTGCAGTACATACACACATTGTATAGACGCCGCGGATGAAATTTTTAATGGCATTTCTTAAGTTTTTGCTTAACAAAGACATTTTCTTTCTCATGTCAACTGCTCTTGGATAGTGCATAGTAAAGTAATAGAATGTTTCCTTCATCCTTAGTATTTTACAATTAACTTTACTAGATCCGTACTTAGTAAGAAGATCCTATACGTTTACCACAAACAACTTTACTGTAACATGGGGTAGATCGAGCTGGGAGTTGGGGGGACGCATCTTTTATCGTCTAGAAATGATGAATGAGCAACAAAAAAATGTCCGGTCGTCCGTCGGTCCGTCCGTCTTCACTTTTTTTTCTAGACGGCTCAACCGATCACCCTAAAAATTTTTTTCCCTGAAAAGTACATATGTACCATGCTTCAGAATCAAAGGTGAGCAAAATCGGTGAAGTAGTTCCGGATATGTGGTCGAAGAAGTGTCGCAGCACATGGATTTTCGAGGGTCGGTGAACCTTTTTCGCAAATACATCAGCAAATACAACATAGGAATTGTTCATTTTGGTGTCAAATGAGAGCATTCGATCTCACAAAACTGGGAATTTTTTTTGTGGAAATCTGGTCAGACGTCTGCGCACTGGGTCCAATGGAACGGACGAAATTGAGTTTCTTGGCCATATACGAAATCAGATGGTTTTTTGTCTATATTTGCTTAACTATGCAATATCGAGATATACTGTCAAAGGCAAAGTTATAGAGAATCAAATTTTATTGAACACGTGTTTGAGGGCTATAAGGGGAAATCCAATCCTGGGATATGAAAATTTCTAGAATTGGGAGGGATGACTCATACCTCTAGAACTATGAGAATTGGAAAGTTCCTCCCAAAGGCAAAGTTGTAGAGAATGAAATTTTAGAGAACATGAACACTTGTTTCTGGGTTTAAGGAAAAAATGCCACAATCCTGGGATATGAGCACTTCTATAATTAGGAGAGATGACTCATAACTCTAGAACTATGGCAGTTAGAAAGTTGCTTCCAAAAAGAAAATTGTAGAGAACAAAATATTTGAGAATACGTGTTTCGGGGTGTTCCCGGGACTTAGTCACTTTTTGAGGGATGACGCATATCTCTAGATCTATGGCAGTAGGAAGTTCGCTTCTAAAGGCAAAGTTGGTGAGAATTACTATTTAGAGAAGATAGTTTCCGGATTTCTTGAAGAAACTACGTTGGTCCTCTCCAGGGGAGAACATTTCGGCCATCAAAATCAATGGTTTCAGACGTACTTCAGTGTCAATAAGACCTTTGACATTACCTTGGCTAATTTCTATGGAACTTTTAAATTCTTACAGTTCTAAATGTACATAAAATTCGAATTGTTTGCTCATCTTTACTTAGATACATTTGAGTCTTTTTGCCACATCTACTCTGACATGTATTGGTCTTTGCTTATGTTTTTTATTACGCTTACATTACAACCCAGAAAAGAATAGAGTGTGCGAGCGAGGCCAGGAAAATTTTTTATGACTAAAATTCATAATTCATAAGATTCCGCTTAACCCTTTCCGTTTGCTCGTTCATTCTAAAATTCTATAGGTTGACTCAAAATCTCACGGGAGCAAGGAAATGGCCGGCACCCCACCTGTCCCCCTAGCTACGGGCCTGTCCCCACGTTTCGCAGGTTTGACATGCACATGCCCAAAAGGAATTCAATAATCTGTACACACTGAAAATAAGATTTTGTTTATAGCACCATCCTACAGCTATTGACAAATTGGCCTTTATGTGCCGTGTACAGTGCAGATTGTAGTTGTGGAAGAACGAGTGACCTGGCACCCAAATTGACATCACAATGATGTAGAAGTTTTTCTTTTAAATCTGGTCAGAGTCCGTTCGTTTGTCAACTGTCACAAAGTTCAAAATGTAATCCAACGACCTTTGATACAGTGCAACATTGGCGAAAGTATACGAAATTTCTCCAACCTAATTTCTACCTACCTTTTACCTTATTTCTATCTACCTGGTGAACTCGACTGACAACAATAAACAAACATTTTACCTATAAAAACTGTAGCATTGACATTGACTCACACATTAAGTTTTAAATCGGCACACATTTCATGTTGAAACGCTGACAAGCACACCATTTTTCGTCGCTTGGCATATGTTATGAATTTCGTCATGTTCATTATTTGTATACTTTGACATAAGTCGACGCCGCACTAAAAGCGCCAACAGACTGCCAGTTATTTTTGTATATTGTAAATAAATAGGAAAAAAATGTGAATGCAAATTCAGCATCAAATTTTTCGATTTCCGTGTCACTGCAGCATTGTGTGGTTGTAATAAAGTGATTAATTGCTCGTCTATAGAACACATCGGCAAGTTAATTTGTGATTTTTTTGTACTCTCAAAAAATAATGAAAGAATCCATTCATTCATTGCACTCGGTAAAAATGTTTTAAAATAAAAAATCATGTGCAACTCTTGAGATCAGTTAAGTTTAAGTGAATTGATATCAAAGCGAGTTCTCATTTCACATTTTATTCTTCGTGCGCTTGGAAATTCTCTGCATAGAATCATTTCATAATTGACTTACTGTATTAAGAAGTTTTTTTCGTCTTTTTTTTAATGAAAAATTGGTGTTTGGTTATTATATTTTCTGCATCTGGTTATGCCGCAAATAAAACGTTGAAAACATTGGAACGTAGTTATGTGTACCGAGAAATGTTGTTATGTGTTGTTTCACGATGATGCAGCATCGATATATTTATGATATTTTGATTCACTCCAAGTTTGATGAGTAGCATACGATCTGGTATTTATTTATAATCAATTAAAACATGTGGCTCTTCTCATCTTAATCGCCATTTGTTGGAACCATTCTCTATGAAATTTATGAACAATTTATTACACTTACAATCATTTCAAATAAAAACAAATATTTTTAGAATTATTCTTATTTTTTAGACACAAAACGTTGCCCAGACATCAACACAATGACATCAGTGGTTGTATACCCACATTCTGCCACTGTCGTCGCAGCAGTTTGTGCGTGTATTTTTGTAGCAGTTGGTATTTTAGGTAAATTTCATCCGCTTTAGAATAGAGGAAACAAAAAAACCGTTAATTGTTACTTCCAGGAAACTTAATAACAATCGTTGCATTGTTGAGGAATTCAAAACTTAGAAGTCACGCTACCACTGCGTTCGTGTTATCTCTATGCGTTTCAGATTTGCTTTTCTGTACGATAAGTCTACCACTTACTGCTTCACGATACATTCATAAGGTAAGTAAAAGATTCAAGTTTTCGAGTGGATGACACCGAATGACATAAATCTTTCTTTACAAAAACTGACAATTTTTAAGTAGCAGAAGTTTAGTGTTCAGTCCTTCTGTCTATGCACCGTTACGGTACATTTAGGAATCTTAAATTTTTGCAGTTTTTTGCTCGAGTTGAATCAAGAGTTGAATCAACACACATATGTTTTGAAATCGACAAAAGCTATGGGTATGGGTGTATTTATGACTTCATGGTTTCATGAATTGTGCGCACATAGAGGACATCAAAGTAGCAAAAACATGGAATTCACTGTGTTGGATTTGATGTTGACTATTAGTTATTTGGATCACAAGGGACGAAAGTATAAAAATGTGTCCCTTGTAATCCAAAAAACTTTCTAAAATATTTTCATCCGTGCGGGCTAAATTACCTTATTTTATCAACTCAAATGCGATGAGAATAATGCATTTTGTTTACGTTTCGTTTAATGACAGTTCCAACAAAAAAATTCTTGTTTTCTCACTGGGGCCTTATTTTCAATAGAAATAGAGAGAAATCTCCACACGAGACGTCGTGATTCGGAGAAATTCAATTTTCAATTCGTGACTTTTGACGTTTCTTGTGAGAAATTCTCGTAAATGTCAAATTTTATGTGACAATTTCTCGTAAAATTCTCTCGTGGTATTTCGTTATAGGGAGAAATATTTTTCGTTGGAAAAATCTCATTGTCACAAAATATTGAAAATAGGGTCCTGGGAGCAAAATAGTAATTTTTTCGCCAGAACTGTCATGATTGTTCTATGGAAATGTCGTTGTGTTGTCGGAGAAATGATAAGTAGGCGTCACTGCACCAGATAGAAGAGGCATGTTGAATGACAGTTCGGTTATTTGGGAGAGTAAATACATGTAATTCTCTCCCATATAACCCAACTGTCATTCAACACGCCACTTCTATCTGGCGCAGTGGTGCAAATTTATCATTTCTCCGCTTTTTGTTGAAGTGAACGTTTTAATAAATTGAGGTTTTTGTTTCGTGGATAAAAACGGCAATTCGCACCTTGTGCGCACAAAAAGCTATGTGTTATCCTCAGGGACAAAATTGAATTCCTACTCGAGCGAATTACGGCTCTCGCTCCACTCTGGCCTCAAACTTTCGCTCTTGTTGTAATTCATCATTTTTTCCCCACACATCATCCTTCCCACTACATACCACGCACGTCCCACATCATCCCACGTCATATCACACACGTCCCATTTCATCACACACACACATCCCACTTCATCCCAGACACGTTCCACTTCACCTCAGACATGTTCCATTTCATCCCAGACACGTTCCATTTCATGTCACAAACGGCCCAATTTCATACCACACACGTCCCACTTCATCGCACACATGACCAACTTAATCACACACCAGTCCCACATCATTTCACGTACTTCCCACATCTTTCCACATACACCCCACGCACGTCATCCCACACACGTCCCACTTCATCCCATAAACGTCCCACACATTTTCCACTTAATCCCACTTAATCACACACCAGTCCCACATCATTCCACGTACTTCCCACATCAACCCACATACACCCCACGCACGTCTCACTTCATTTCACACACGTCCCACTTCATTCCACACATGTCTCACTGAGCCCAACTTCAAAAAATTTTCATCCATTAATTTTTGAGCTTTCATAGACCTTTCGATTAAAAAAAAATATATCGATTCCTGAAAAGATTTACTCGAGCTATGAACAAAAGACCTAAAACCACTTAAGCGGCCCTAGCTCGGCGGCCCTTGGCCCAAAAATGCTCAGGTTCGAACTTGGCCTCAGCTTTTCGGTTGCCTGTCAGGAAAAAAAAATTGTCGTGATGACCGACGGACGCAGACGGACGCACAAAATTTTTTTTGCATTTTTCGCTTATTTAGACCTGAAACGAAAAAATAACCAACCCCCGCGTCGAAATTCGATAGTTACAAACGTCGTGGTAAACTTCGTTCTTCGTACGGGTATAAAAATGCTTATTGTGATAACAAAAGGAAATGAATTGTCTTCCCGGGAACATCAGTCTTTAGATGTTACTTTCTATCCTAAAAAAATTTACAAAAAAAATTGATTCGGTCGACGTTACAAACCTAAGGAAATTTTCTCCAAACTGTTGTATTGTACGAATTCTCTGAACTAATTTGTTCTAATTGTTTCGGGGAATATGAACATAAGCGAATTAGAGCAAGGGATTTGGAAAAAGGCACAATTTCCCCAACCCAATTTATCGCTGCAGGGGATGTTGTGTTATTGTGTTATTTATTCGCTAATGACTTTTCATTGTGTGACAATTTCTACTTTACATCTTTTGCTCAGAATTCATTAAACAAATTGTTACAACACAAATCGACGTGATTAACATATAATGTAAAGGTAGATGCTATTTGCACATTGTACTTACATACTGACTAAGTAACGTAGAAAACGTGTTCACAATCCCGGGAGGTATCAAAGCAAAGTTAGCCTTCCCACAGATGAAACGAAGCCCCTGAAGAGTGATATCGCGAAAACTTTGACCAACTCGTATACATCGCATTTTTGATGACGACAAATTACGGCTCATTCGATTCGTCATTCAATTCTATGGGACACTTATTTTTTCTTTCTTCTTAATTTTCAAAAATGGAGCTCAAGATGGGAAACCAGAAACGACCGCACAACAGTCGATGAAGAAACGAGCGAAAATACTGGATTTGGATTGTAGTACCAAGTCAGACAGTCACTTTGAATACCTTAAGCCATCGCCGACCCTCCTCTATGAGGAATAATCCGTCAAAAATGGGCTAAACTTTGAGTGGCTTTAGCTCAGTGCAACAGCTCTGTTCTGAAATACTGCTGCCGTGGGATGATATGAAAATCCACGGACGGGAGCTCTTCTTCGTCTATATCTCGGCCGATAGTGGTCAGATCGCAGTGAATGGGGTATCAAATGAAAGGTATCCATCTCACGAAGCCAATGTGATCTTGTGTGGTCTTGTGGAAATCGGTTTGGGGGCTCGTTGCCAGGAGTCAGTCAAAGTAGCCCGAAATGAGCTACGCTGCCGTAGAGCGACTATGAGAAAAATGTTTTTGAAGTGACCGAAAATGATGTGCAATGATGTGGAAAGTGCATAAGATGATGTGGGAAGCGTGTGGGATGATGTGGGAAGTGTGTGGAATGAAGCGGAAAATGTGTAGAATGTAGTAGGAAGTGTGTCTGATTATGCGGGAAGTGTGTGGAATGATGTGGAAAGTGTGTGGAATGATGTGGGAAGTGTGTGGAATGATGTGGGAAGTGTGTGGGATGATGTGTGATGCACACGAAGTTTTCCGAAGGCAGGCAAAGGTGACACAAAGTATTCCGAAGGTAGCCGAAGGTGATAAGAAGTGTTCCGATGGTAGCCTAAGGCGTTGGAGAACAATTTTTTTCGGAAAGAAAATTTTTTTTAGGAAATTTTTTTTTTGACAAAAGTTTTTTTAGAAAACTTTTTTGAGAAAAAATTTTTCGGAGAGAAAATTGTTTTTATAAACGAAAAAATTTTGATGGAAAATGTCTTTTGGAGAAAAAACTTTTTCTGAGAAAATTTTTTTTCTAAGAAAATTTTCTTTTCTGAGAAAATTTTTTTTCGGAGAAAATTTTTTCAAAAAATAAAAATTTTTTCAACAACTGAAAACTTCCAAAACGACTGATATCACAACAAACCTCTTTAAAGGTAGAGTGTGACGCAGTCCGTAGCACACTTACGGAAAAAAATTAATGATATCACTTTAGGTGACGCCTTCAGGACGATTTCAGGAAATCAAAATTTTGAACACAAGGTTCCATTCAAACAAACTTCTGCGTATTATCAGCGATAGCGTCACCTCAAGCGATATCATTAATTTTGGGAGCAGACTTACGGACTGCGTCACACCCTACCTTTAAAGAGGTTTTTGTTGTGATTTATTTTTCGACGTAGCTCTATACACTTCTTCCAGCGGTGCTCCAACTTTTTGATCCCGTCCAAAAAGTAAGATAGGTCGAGGTCTGCAAAATAGGCCTCCGTTGCGGCGATCACCTCCTCATTCGAGCCGAATCTCGTTCCAGCGAGCGATTTTTTTTAGGTTCGGAAAGAGAAAGAAATCGGAAGGGGCTAAGTCTGAAGAATATGGTGCATGAGGTAGTAATTCGTATCGCAATTGGTCCAGTTTGGCCATTGCTACTCCGGCTGTGTGTATTGGTGCGTTGTCGTGGTGAAACAGCTCTTTTTTCTTTGCCAAGCGAGGACGTTTTTTCTGCAATTCTTCATGTACACGGTTCATTAACTCAGAGTAATAGAGAACTGTTATTGTTCTGCCCTTCTCCAAATAATCAATGAAAGTCACTCCTTTGGAATCACAGAAAATAGTCGCCATCGGCAGGAAAGGTGATGGTACGGTTTTTGCATGTGTTTGTGTGTGTAATGTGTATAGCACATGTGGTAGTACATTTTGTATGAGACAAAGTTTGAGTGTTTGATATAGATGTTTGGTGTCAAAGGGAAAGTTGTTGGGTTGGGTGTGCAGTATATCGGGGAGACCGCCAAAATGGCGGAAAATAGGCAGGGGCTCAAAAAAAATCTTTTGACTTGTTGTAGAGGAAGTTGAGGGGATCATTTTCGCTCACGGGAGTAGTAGCTGCCGCGCTTCGGTTTGACAGCGTCGGCGGCTCGAAAAAAATTCTATGTATAATTCGTCAAAAACGATTTTTATACTTTCAAAATAAACTGATATCACAACAAAACCTCCTTTTAGAAGAGAAATGTGACGCAAGTCCTCGTCCCTTCTTCCAAAACAACTGATATCCATTTGGGTGACGCTTGCAGCTTCGGAACGCAAAAAATTCTTTTGAAATATTTTCACATTTGATTGAAAAGATGCGTCACAAATGGCGGACCCTCCCAACGTAATATTTTTTTTGCGCTTTCAGATTTCACCGATTTCACACTCAAAAATTTGGCTATCCGTACTCGATACATGGCGCAAAGCTAAATTTTTGGAGTGTGAAATCTATAAGCGCAGAAAAATTATTACGTTGGGAGGGTCCGGTATTTGTGACGCAGAAGCTTTAAGCGTCAGTTGTTTTATAAGAAGGGACGAGCACGATTTCAATCCACACCGGCTAGGTACTGCAGCGTCACATTGCACCTAGAGGTGTGCGTCTTTTAATTTTTCTCAATGCTTCAAGAAACGTTTTGCCCGGCACACACCTGTAGGTCGAATGTAACACTTTTAGGGGTTAACCTCGCCGGTTCGGATTGAAATCGGTGGAACACGAAAACATTTATTACCCTGACACTTTCCTTAGTTTAACAATAACATTTGTCGAGATACAACAGCTACGAGCTTTTGAACTGTTGCAAACTTTCGAATCCACATAAGCGCAAGAATATGAAATTGTGAAAAGCTAAATTCCAATTGTGAATTTTAAGTGGAGTGGGCAGCCGTTGAAAAACATAGATATTTCAAACACACCATAGAGTTCTTCAAATTTCTTGTAGTCTATTAGATCCATTCATTAACTTTAATTTGCTTTAGGCATGGACTTTTGGTGACGCACTATGCAAACTGTTTCCGGTTATTTTTTACTCTAATGTGGCGGTTTCCTTGCTGAGCATGGTTGGCATTACACTCAATCGGTAAACAAAGAAACAAAACAAAAAATAATTTCATACTAAGAACGAACGTTTCAGGTACATTTTAATTGCATGCCAGAAGCATTACACAAGAATCTACAGGCCGTGGAGCATTGCACTTCAATTGCTGGTCATCTGGATCTTCTCAATTTCCATTATGGTAAGAAGAAAGTGAAATTGCGATGGAACGTTTCATAATACGAAATCATTTCAGTTGCCTCCACTATTTGGCGTTTGGGGTCAAGTTGGGCTGCAGGAGTCCACGTTTTCTTGCACTATTTTGCCGAAGGATGGCAAATCGATAAAGAAATTCATATTTGTTGTTGGCTTTTTGATTCCATGCGTTGTTATCATCATCTCCTACTCATGCATCTATTGGATCGTGCGAAAACAACGTCAAAAGCTCAACAAACACAGTTCCATATCTCGCAAATCAAGCGGCTCATGTCGCATTCGTGACCGAGAAGATTCTCGACTCACAGCTATGATGTTGATCATTTTCATCTGCTTTCTGGTATGCTTCTTGCCGTTGATGTTGGTCAATGTGACAATGGATGACGACCAATATCCGTGGATTCAGATATTTGGCTCCATTTTCGCATGGGCATCCAGCGTTGTCAATCCGTTTATCTACGCGGCGAGCAATCGAACTTATCGTGTTGCTTACTACAAATTGTTGTCGTCACTGAAATTCTGGGGACAACCACTGAGTCCAATGCCGAGTAAAACATTTATTCCCAGCAGAGGCTCACGAGATGGATCACAAAACAACAATTCTGGATCGCTGACCACCACCAAGGAAAAGGTTCACGTCCTGGATATTAAAAACGGAACCTCAGTGATGGCGGTGTAGAAAACTAAACTGTCCATAAAAACACAATTTGTTAAGTACAACGTGAGTGCCAAAGAACTAAGAAATGAAAAATATGTGAAAAATTAAGAAGAAATGCCAGAACAGCATTACAAGTTCGGTTAAGTGAACATTTTTCTGAGGAATTACGAAATAATGTCGTAGTGATAAGAAACGGGAATCTCAAATTCATTAATTTACTTTAAAATTAGTTTTTAGATGTAGACAGATAAAGATTTATAGATTCAGACTGATTTTCATATGATTTAAGACTTTATTTTTACAAAGCACACACTCATTTCGTTTAATTTTTTTTAATAAATTAAGCCGTTGCGTTGTAATTGTGACAGATGAAAGGAGAGATGTGCGCCGCCGCCACTCAGCGTTTGCTCTGATAAATGCAAGGCTGTAAACAGCAGGTTGTGCAGATCACTGGGGCGGCAAACGCATAAATCTATGCATTCGCCACCTTCTGAAAAAAAAAGTTGATGGGTAAAAATATTAACTGGCTTCATTCGGAAGATGGCGATTGCATAAATTTTTGCGTTGCCGCCGCAGCGAAATGTCAAGGAACTGCGCAACCTCTTACATAAAGCTTTGGATCATAGCACTCCTAGCATACCTATAGAAAAAAATAGGGTAACGAAAATGTATAGTGTACCGATGTAACACTTTTAAAAATTTGTATATGAGATATGAGCCGCAATTTATTTAAAAAAAAGGAACATGTTTGGTGAGAGTAATATGTTGTTTTCAAATAAGTTTGAATAACCGTGAAACGGCTCACTACGCTCGACTAATGTCTCAAAATAATATAGCCGGCAGCTTCCTATAGAAAATACGCCTTATTTTGACAGTTGTCAAACCTATAGGCATGCTAGGAGTGCTATGCTTGGATAAATGAAAAAACGTGAGTCGCTACTGTGAACCGCCGAAAACGGCGATGTGGAAAATGAAGTTGGCAAAGATCCACCGATACGGTCAGTAGATATACGCCTCTATGAATAAACAGCTATAAGAAGACTGCAAAGCCACATTGACACTAATTTAAAGAAAATATATTTTTGTGTGAAATTTCTACCTAGATCTTGTCCCTTGTCGTTGATCCTTAAATATTTTCTTTTAATTTGAGATTTTGGTAGAGGTGCCGCATTTTAAATTGTTTTTGCAAAGAGTTTTGTAAAAGGCACGATAATTTTAACGAGATTTTTTAGATAGCGAAGCTTTCGTTGTGGATAATCTCCCGTAGTTTATGCGACACTTACCTACCGCAAGTCTTCGAAATGTTGCAGGAATTGATGCAAATTTCTGTCGAATAGGCCCTGCACTGAGGAAAATATCTACAAACGACGTAGGCATTGTGTTCATAATATACGCCGCCGACGTATTTTATCCACCGCAAACGTATTATGAATGCCGTGTACTTATTATGTGAGCTCATAACACGTTCGTTAAGTATGGCATACTAAACATTACTTAAATAAGGTTGATTATACATTTACCGCGTATATGATACGTCAGCGGCGTATATTACGAACACAGTTCTTACGTCGCTCATAGAATATTTCCTCAGTGTGCCGCTCATAGATAGATAATTACGCTGATGAAATAACTTCTAGCAGCTTACTTTACTTTTTCGGCGCTACAGCCACTTGTGGGTCTTGGCCTGCTTTAGAATTCTAATCCAACGCTGCCTGTCGTTTGCCACGTATTGCCAATTTCTTATTCCGAGCGTCCGAAGGTCTTGTTCTCGAGATTGAACTCTCCAAAGCGTATTTTGTCTCCCTGTTGATTGGCTACCGGATTCGGCTCGATCTTCATGTACTTGGTTTTAGATTCGCTTATCATCAAACCCATTCTCTCAGCTTGGATTTTCAGATTTGTGAAAGTGGCAACTGCTGCTGCATGTTTACGACTGATGAGCTCCAAGGAATAACATCCCGTGTGATAATTCCTGGGCGATAATTCCTATTTTTTCGGTCTGGTGGATAATTCCCTGGGGGAAAATTCCCGTCACATTTTTACCTCATAACTTTTATGTTAAAAATTAAAATTCGATGCGGCGGTGCACATTTTTACAGGAAACCAAATAGGAAAACAAAGAATGTATATTTTGACATAAGTATGTTCGGTGTGTGTGTACCGGGTGTAACTTTGAAATTGAAAATGAACTTCGTGTCGCACCTGTAACCTTACCGTATTAACAACATTTGAAATAAATTATCAAATTACATACAATTTTTTTTGCTTGTTTTTTCCTCGTTTTTTTCAGTCATATTTGTGGAAGATTAAGCAGATCAGCAGAGCAGTAAAAGTAAAAATCTACGACATCGTCACCGTTCGATGCAAAACACAATTACTACTAAGGTTTTCTTAAAGCGTTCATCGAAATGGGTCGAGCGAGCTGAAAACATGCGTAAGCTCATAGTGTGCAAATTAAGTTTCAAGCGATTAATAAACGTAAACAAACAGATTCACCAATACTCCCAAATTATGGTAAAAAAACTTTGTAGAAGCTTAGAAACTGTTTTCGTTGTCGTGGGCCGTTCACACAGTGTCACGCAAAAATGGCCCTCTTTTCAATCCCCCCTCTCCTGTCATACCCATGTCACACGAAGCTGAGCCTATCCGGTTGTTATGTCAGATACCCAGAAACGTCAAATAAGCAATGTCACTTCTCAGTCGTTGTGAGGCTTAGCTTCGTGTGACATGGGTATGACAGGAGAGGGGGAATTGAAAAGGGGCCATTTTTGCGTGACATACTTTATGAACGGCCTCCGACAACGAAAGCAGTTTCTAAGCTTCTACAAACTTTTTTTTACAATAATTATAGATTATAGAAATCCCTAAAATCCTCATTTTCCCTGAATGAAAGATAAGTAAGGTTAAGTTCGAAGATGAGCAAATTCGACCTCCTTACAGAGGAGGTGTGACGCAAGCCTTTTTGTCAACTTACAAAACTTCTGAAATCAGAGGAGGGTGACGCATTGAACTTCGATACTAGGGTGGCTCAATTTTGGGCCATTTTACATTTTCGGTTGTAGGAACATGAGAGAAACTTTTCTGCGTTATTACTTTTGTATTTCCGAACATTTTTTTCACACTTGCTTTGGACGAGTTTTTCAATATTAACTTCAAACTTCAAAAAACCCGACCCGAACCCGAATTGTTTTTTTCGAGTTCATGGGTTTCGGGTTTCGAAAATTTTAATCGGGTCGGGTACGGTCCAGGCCGGGTTTGGAAACATTTCGGGTTTCGGGTTTCGAAAAATTTTATCGGGTCGGGTTCGGTCCGGGTCGGGTTTCGAAAAATGGTCGACCCGCTCATCTCTAATATTCATATAAATACATGTATAAGGCTTTTCAGCCTTTAAAATTACATATATGTCGCAAATTAGAATTCGTGAAAGGGAGCTTTACAAAAATGGGAAATTTTACCTGGTATCGGAATCATGGAAACACAATAGAAATTTAGCTAGATATGTCACGTAGCCACTGAAGTTCTCGAGTAGATGGAAGTTATAAAACACTATTAGCCTTATTTACGAAGTAGTCTGTACAGGCAATCTTAAAGCCAGCTAGCGATATGATTCTTTTAACATTCGGTGGCAACAAATTGTAGGTAGTAACACCACTAACTAACATTGACCTTGACATAATGTCGCTATTTACCCTCGGTACAATCAAGTTAAACATTCGAATGTTTCCGATCTGCGTTAGGCTAATAAAGGCTAATAAATAATAAAGCGCAAACAAGCGCGGACTTTCCAAGACCTTCTTCACTGAAACCATCAGCGTACCCAAAACCTGGCAGCAGTATACAAATTACGGCATGAGCAGTGCCTTGACTAGCAACAATCTAGTCCGTCGCGGCAGGAATGATGCATAAAGCCAGAAACAGCGGAACCCTGCAAAAAATTTAGCTGCAACCGAGCGAACATGAGAGAGCCATCCTAAACGGTCGTCAATAAGAATACCAAGGTCCTTCACATACTCCGAGTAAGCTACCTCAACACCGTTGAACACCACTGGCGGAATATCCGTTGCCCAAGCCTTATCCGAGATGCGAGCCGGCTGCGTCTTTCCAACATTTAGCGTCAGGCTATTGGCCCCGGCCCAGGCTGATATTGCCCTCAGATCAGCCGACAGCTTATCCATATCATCTAGCATCGAGTCCTTATTGATCGCCCGATAGAGCTGAAAGTCGTCAGCGAAAAGGTGGATTCGAGAAAATTCAATAACGTCAGATAAGTTGTTTATAAAAATCGAAAAAAGCAACGGGCCGAGAACTGATCCCTGTGGTAGTACGACAGCTACATCACGAAAATCTGAACTAAATCCATTCACCACTACCTTCTGCCTCCTCGAACTCAGGTAGCTCCCTATTAGCCTCAATGCAGAGTTTGAGAACCGGAAACCGACATACAACTTTTCGAGGAGCAGATTGTGTTTAACAGCGTCGAAGGCCTTCGAACAGTCAAGCAGCAGCATACCGGAAACCTGACTGCAACCAATGAAGTAGATTAAATTCGTCTATAAAATCGGTGATTTGTCTCTTTATCAGCTTTTCCAGCGCTTTCGAGACAGCCGGAAGCATACTAATGGGTCTATAATCATCGAGGGAGTAATTCCGAGTTTTCCTATGCCGTGGTATGACCTTGGACATCTTCCAGTGAGTGGGAAAACTGGAATAATGCGAGAAGTGATCGTTGAACTCATTAGCAGTGAAAGGAGCGGAACTGAAGCCAGAATCTTTTAATAGTCCTAGACCTCTAAGGCTGCTCCAAAGTTTCCTCGCAGACGTTAACGAGCTAAACTTCCTAGCATAGAACCGACTCTTAGCTACGCGCACGCATTGGGTAGCTTTATTACGAAACAACCTAAAACACGCAAAATTCTCATCAGTTCTAGAACATTTCCAAGCTGAATACGCCAAGTCCCTATCTACCAAGGCCTTACAGACTTCAGCACTATACCAAGGAGTTGAGAATTCCTTCGGACGAACCAGCTCGAGTGGCGCGTGCAGCTCTAATAGATCGTAGACAACATTTCTGAAACGTTCCACTAAACTGTCAACATCATATGCCTCATTTATCAAAACCCGTCTCCCCTCCATGTATACGTCATTATTGGAGCACCCCTCCCTAGACATCCTTGAGGAAGGAACAAATAACTCACACTTTCACTATGTCAAAAATATGTTCTATTGTCTCATTTTTTTCATCTCCGTACTCAAAACAATATGGAGAACTAAAACATTACTTCCTCCAAAAATTGTAATTATTCCAATGTTTTGCAAAACCTTCCATCGACATGTTTCTCAATATTGTCCACTAGTCCCGAAGCTCCAAAGCGAAACAATTCTGGTGTAATCCATTCATCGCCAAGAGTATTCTTAATTAAACTTAACCATGCTACGGCATCTGTTACAGACCTCACGCCACCTGCCGGTTTTAATCCAATCAATCGGCCAGTGTGTCGTTTAAAGTCCTGAATAGCCCATATCATGACAAGTCCGACCGGAAGTGTCGCATTGATAGTCTCTTTTCCAGTCGACGTTTTTATAAAATCTGATCCTGCCATCATAGCGACCATTGAGGCCTTATAAACGTTCTCCATTGAGCCGCATTCACCAATCGCTAAAATCGTTTTCAAATGAACAGTTTCACCACACACTTTTCTCATTTGCACAAGTTCATCGTACAGTTGTTCCCATTGGCTAAGGAGCACTAAATGGCGATTGAGAACAACATCTATTTCGGTCGCACCAAACTCTATAGCCATCGAAATTTCAGCTAGACGTGTTTCAAGTGGATATTGCCCGCTTGGAAAACCAGTGGCAACTTAAAAGTCAAATTGCGTTATTCAGTGCACAAAAAATGTGACTTCTACACCTACCAGCTGCAATGTTGATTTGATCGAGTTTGTTTAATCGACGTAACTTCTCATGAGCATCCTTGACACGACTAGGATACACGCAAACAGCAGCTGTGTGAACTTTCTTTGACGATTCCTCTTCGAAATAGCGCATTACTTTCGATGAAAACGGATAGGCCGCTAAAAAGAAAAATTGTTTTATATTAAAGGATAACGAAAATCATGGAAGTCTGTGATTAGAATGATAACTAGACCAGTAACCAGTAGCTTTGAGGGGTTGAAGTAAGCATCGATCGTGTCGAAAAATCTCATAAGTCGTTTAAGGTCTTTTGTACATAACTCGAGTAAATCTCTTCCGATTTTCATAAATGTTTTTTGTTCGAAAGTTTTGGGCATGCCCGACAACTGATACAAGAAACTTCTTTTTATTTTGTGCCTATGGACTGAGTCTCTGGCACATTCCAGCGTTACACAGATTACTCTCTACTGTATCTCATAAACTACAGCAGCTACAAGGTTTTTATGTTCAACAACGTTGCTCACAGGAACGTACTAAACAAAATTTGTCTTTGGCTTGTTTCTTCGACTCATACATACTTTTGAAGTTATTACGAAAAGAAACTCAAATGTAACCTGGGTAACGCTGGAATGTGCCATTTACTAGTGCTAGACGTGTTTGTTGACCCCGTACAAAGTACAAAGGTCCTATACGTTTACTACAAACAAATTTATTGTAACATGGTGTAGATCGAGGTGGCAGAATACGTTTATTATCTTCTAGTGCTGACGAATCAGTACGCCTACGGCTCGTGTTGGCGAGTATACATCTCGCGCTCAAAATAACCAATCAGGCACATGTTAGGAAAACTTCTATTTCCCTGAAAGGTGCATGTATGTGGCATGATTTTAGTTCGAAGATAAGCAAAATCGGTGAAGTAGTTCCGGAGGGTCGGTGAAACTTTTTCGCAAATATCTCAGCAAGTATAGCACGAAAATAATTCATTTTGGTGTCAAATGAGAACATCTGATGTCACAAAACTGGGACAAATTTTTTGTGAAAATCGGAAATCGGAAACAAAATATGAGAGTTCCAATTTTATGCTTGTCGTTATCATATTTTGTTTCATAAAAACATACAGGATCTATTCATATGAAATTGGGCAAGCTACCATATTTGTCACTTTCACACTAACATTAAATGATTGAGAGAATCATATAAGATGTCCAGTTTCTTATGTTTATCACAAACAAAATTATGGGAGCTGCAAACATACCAAAATACACCGTCTAATCCGATTATTTCTATACTTGAGACAGCTGAGGCGGTAATGTAATGTAATTATGCCACACGTCAGCCTAGTTGACCTAAAAACTTCGATACAAACCGCAATGGCTATGTCTTTACTCGTTGTCCCACCGAAACCTTGTCATTACATGTATATGTGTACCTCACGGAAATTATTCATTACATGCTGTTCATTACATGTAGCCACCACCGGAAACTTCTCATTACATGTATATCTGCATGTAATGACGCGTTTTCGGTTGGGACACCGAGTAAAACAGCATACAGAGGGGGATTCATTCTGGATACTCATTCGTGTATTTTTAAGCAACTCGCTTTAAAAACTGTTTTTTGACTATTGTAGTTGTATACCTCGCCTTTGGCTCGGGATACAAACTCCACACTCGTCAAAAAACAGTTTTCAAAGCTTTTTGCTCACCTTCTTGAGTTTGGCTCATTTCACAAAATTAATCCCTCATGTAATGACTTATTTCCGCATCCCCCACTGTAATCTACTATTACGGCTAAAAACGGCGTCACTAAATAAATCTATTGATGAGAATTTCTCACTAGGTTGGTATTTAAAAATGTAGAAGAAAAAGTAAATAGCAATTGAGGTTGAGCATGTGCGTTTGCTGGAAAAAGAACAGGCGATCATAAGATAAAGTTTTGTATTGTTTTGTAAGTTTTGTATTGAAAAATGTAGAAGAAAAAGTAAATAGCAATTGAGGTTGAGCATGTGCGTTTGCTGGAAAAAGAACAGGCGATCATAAGATAAAGTTTTGTGTTCTATTTTTATCTGTTTTCGCAACCCCTTGTCTTTAAGTGTATTTATTTTATGGTATCCCGTCCCACTCACACGTGGTGTGTTTTCTGAACGGAGTACATGTTTATGAAGTTGCGCATACTCACATACGAACATAAAATAAAGACAGTAAGTACTTATGGGAATGCGAAAATAGAACGTGAGGTCCTCACACTCAACTATAGTTTATGTTCGCCTGTTCGGTCAGCTGCATTTGACTTGCGAATGGGCTGTAAGAAAGGGTTGTTTTGAGGACCAAAAATGATCGCCTTTGTATCTTTTTTCAACTACATTATAACGCACATTCTATGAGTAATGGAAATAACGATGGGTGACAAATTTTACGTTTACCAGTTTGGTTGGCTGTATGTGGATTGCGAGTGTCTAGTGCAGAAAAGGTTGAGAAATGGAAATAACGATTGGTGACAACATTAAACACTACAAGTAGAACAGGTTCAAATAAAAGTTACTTTACAACACCAAGAAGGTAATGGAACAGGCGATCATAAGTTATAAGTAGTTTCGTGTTTTGTATAGGATCTCACGTTTCATTTTTATCTATTTACACACACCCTTGCTACTCCCTTTGATTCTTTCTCTACTTTTCTTTGATGTTCGCCTGTTCTACTTGTAAGTTGTAGCGTTGTCACTCTTCGTTATTTCCATTTCTCATAGAATGTGCGTCATAATGTAGTTGAAAGAAGACACAAATGCGATAATTTTAGGTCCTCAAAACAACCCTTTCTCACAGCGCATACGCAATTCAAATGCAGCTAAAAGAACAGGCGAACATAAATTATAGTTGAGTGTTAAGACCTCACGTTCTATTGTCGTATCCCATAAGCACTTACTGTCTTTATTTTATGTTCGCATGATGTGAGTATGCACAACTTCGTAAACACGAACTTCGTTCAGAAAATACGAAAATGATCGATGAGAAAACACACCACGTGAGTATTGAGAAATAGAACAGGCGATCATGAGATAAAGTTTTGTTTTCTATTTTTATCTATTTTCTCAACCCCTTGTCTTTTAGTGTATTTCTTTTATTTTCTTTTATGGTCTGCCATCCTACTCACACATAATGTGTTTCCTCACCGATCATTATTGTATTTTCTGAACGGAGTACGTGTTTACGAGGTTAGATAGATAGATAGATCATTTATTTAGCAATTTGCTATTATCCTCACATTTCATAAACTAATCCATTCATTAATTTCATCAATATAAAAATGTCAATACTTTTAGAAATTGTCGTCATTGAATCAAAAATTTATACATTTTCAAAAAGCTTTCAATCGGTCTTTAAATGTTCCTTCACTAATAGCACTTTTCACTTCATTCGGCAATGAGTTGAAATCAATTAACCATCTATGGAATAGTGAGTTACTTGCTCTTTTGCCTCTCTTGCATCTGTACCAAAAATTTGTTCTTGACAGGTGTTGATGAAAATCTCCATTAAATGCGACCATTTCGTTCAGATGATCAGGTAGGCTACCCACCCGTAATTTGCGTATGAACGTTAATGTCATTTCGTGCACTCATTGTCTCACATTCAAAAGATCCAATGCCTCGAGCATCTTGCGCATACTCACATCATGCGAACATAAAATAAAGACAGTAAGTCCTTACGGGAATGCGAAAACGGAACGTGAGGTCTTAACACTCAACTATAGTTTATGTTCGCCAGTTAGGTGCATTTGAAAATTGCGAATGCGCTTTGAGAAAGGGTTGTTCTGAGGACCAAAAATCATCGCATTTGCGTCTTTTTTCAACTACATTATAACGCACATTCTATGAGAAATGGAAATAACGACGAGTGACAACGCTGCAACTTACAAGTAGAACAGGCGAACATCAAAAAAGGTAAAGAAAGAATTGAAGGGTGTGACAAGGGTGTGCGTAAATAGATAAAAATGAAACGTGAGGTCCTATACAATACACGAAACTACTTATAACTTATGATCGCCTGTTCCATTACCTTCTTGGTGTTGTAAAGTAACTTTTATTTGAACCTGTTCTACTTGTAGTGTTTAATGTTGTCACCAATCGTTATTTCCATTTCTCAACCTTTTCTGCACTAGACACTCGCAATCCACATACAGCCAACCAAACTGGTAAACGTAAAATTTGTCACCCATCGTTATTTCCATTACTCATAGAATGTGCGTTATAATGTAGTTGAAAAAAGATACAAAGGCGATCATTTTTGGTCCTCAAAACAACCCTTTCTTACAGCCCATTCGCAAGTCAAATGCAGCTGACCGAACAGGCGAACATAAACTATAGTTGAGTGTGAGGACCTCACGTTCTATTTTCGCATTCCCATAAGTACTTACTGTCTTTATTTTATGTTCGTATGTGAGTATGCGCAACTTCATAAACATGTACTCCGTTCAGAAAACACACCACGTGTGAGTGGGACGGGATACCATAAAATAAATACACTTAAAGACAAGGGGTTGCGAAAACAGATAAAAATAGAACACAAAACTTTATCTTATGATCGCCTGTTCTTTTTCCAGCAAACGCACATGTTCAACCTCAATTGCTATTTACTTTTTCTTCTACATTTTTCAATACAAAACTTACAAAACAATACAAAACTTTATCTTATGATCGCCTGTTCTTTTTCCAGCAAACGCACATGCTCAACCTCAATTGCTATTTACTTTTTCTTCTACATTTTTAAATACCAACCTAGTGAGAAATTCTCATCAATAGATTTATTTAGTGACGCCGTTTTTAGCCGTAATAGTAGATTACAGTGGGGGATGCGGAAATAAGTCATTACATGAGGGATTAATTTTGTGAAATGAGCCAAACTCAAGAGGGTGAGCAAAAAGCTTTGAAAACTGTTTTTTGACGAGTGTAGAGTTTGTATCCCGAGCCGAAATACACGAATGAGTTTGCGAGTGTCACGAAATTATCCAGAATGGATGACTTAGTAAGCATCTTCCACTGTATGCTGTTTTACTCGGTGTCCTAACCGAAAACCCGTCATTACATGCATATACATCTAATGAGATGTTTCCGGTGGGGGCTACATGTAATGAATAGCATGTAATGAATGACATGTAATGAATAATTTCCGTGGGGTGTACACATACATGTAATGACAAGTTTTCGTAGGGACAACGAGTAAACGGTATTCCTTTGACGATTTGGTCTCGGAATTTTTGATGAAAACTATTTATCTCGACAAAGAAATAGCCGTTGCGGTTTGCATCGAAATATTTAGCCCAACTAGGCTGACGTTTGGCGTAACAGTTATATTACGTTATTGTTGGGATAGAATTTTCAGCAGTCTCATGTATGGAAGAAATCTGCTTAATTTTGGTCTTTGGTATGTTTCCGACTACTATAAATTTGTTTGTGATAAACATTATGTGTTTTTTCTTGAAACAAAATGTGATAAAGGCAATCATAAAATAACTTATTCGTATTGTGGTTGGCCCCATCGATGTTCATGTTTAGGAGAATTATTACTGTGACAAACATATTATTTTTGCATCTATTATATTATTATTGTAACTATCATCTTTTCTTTATCACAAATATGTATGGGTTTTGAGGGTATATTTCAAAATTCTATTCGAGTTTATTACGTTCAGATATAAGTGACTGTGGCCTGTCGGACGAAACGTAATATTATTGCGACAAACATTACAAGTCCCATGCGCTTATCACTACGCTTGTAACCAGTCGATTCGAGAGGGGTAGTAGATGGAGCATTGATCATGGTCCTTAGATGCCAGATCAGCAAAAAAAAACTTTGTCCGTCCGTCCGTAAACACGATAACTCAAAAGCCTCTCTCTACTTGTTTTATCTGTCTCGTTCCTCGTGACATAATAAAGAACTTTATTATCATACATTCCTAAAAGCTATTCACAGAATCTGTACAACATATTTTGTACAGAAACGAAACAAACAGACGATGAGTAGTTTCGAGTTTCGTGTAAGACCCCACGTATCATTTCTCTCTATTTTCGCAACACCCTTGCCACTTGCTTTATTTCTTTGCCTTTCTTTGATGTTTGCCTGTTCTACTTGTATGGCCTAATGTTGTCACCCATCGTTATTTCTATTTCTCAACCCTTTCTCTACTATCACACTCGCAATCCACATACAGCTGACCAAACAGGCAAACATAAAATAAAGTTCAATGTTAAGACCTCATGTTGTATGGAAATGAAAGAAAATGAAAAAACAAAGTAAAAAAAGGGACAGGCGACCATAGAAGAAAATGAAAGAAATAAACTAAGTGGCAAGTGTACGAAAACTGTGTTTGTATTGTTGGTATTGAAAAATAGAGTAGAAAAAAGTAAATAGCAATTGAAGCTGAGAAATGTCCGTTTGTCTTTGCAAATGTTTGCAGATGCAGATCTTTGTAAAGGAAAACGAACAGGCGATCATGAGATAAACTTTTGTATTCTATTTTTATCTATTTTCTCAACCACCCCTTTTAGTCTTTTAGTGTATTTTGTTTTATGGTCTCCTATCCCACTCACACATGATGTGTTTCCCTCACCGATCATTATTGTATTTTCTGAACGGAGTACAAGTTTACGAAGTTGCGCATACTCACATCATGCGAACATAAAATAAAGACAGTAAGTGCCTATGGGAATGCAAAAATAGAACGTGAGGTCTTAACACTCAACTATAGTTTATGTTCGCCAGTTAGCTGCATTTGAGTTGCGAATGCGCTGTGAGAAAGGGTTATTTTGAGGACCAAAAATCATCGCATTTGCGTCTTTTTTCAACTACATTGTAACGCACATGGACATAACGAAGAGTGACAACGCTTCAACTTACAAGTAGAACAGGCGAACATCAAAGAAAAGTAGAGAAAGAATCAAAGGGAGTGGCAAGGGTGTGCGTAAATAGATAAAAATGAAACGTGAGGTCTTATACAAAACACGAAACTACTTATAACTTATGATCGCCTGTTTCATTACCTTCTTGGTGTTGTTTACTTTGCTTTTATTTGAGCCTGTTCTACTTGTAATGTTTAATGTTGTCACCAATCGGTATTAACGTTTCTCAACCCTTTCTCTGCTAGCACACCTGTAATCCACATACAGGTTACCAAACAGGTAAACATAAAAGTTGTCACCCATCGTTATTTCCATCACTCATAAAATTTGCGTACAATGTAATTCGAAAGACACAAATCTGATGATTTCTGGTCCTCAAAACAACTCTAGCCAAACAGGCGAACATAAACTATAGTTCAGTGTTAAGATTAAGACCTCATGTTTAATTTTATTCTATTGCCACAATTTTACTATGCGCATCTTTGTAAACATGCGTTCTGTTGAGAAAATGAAATAACAATAAGTAGAAAAGAACCCAACACATGAGGACAGGCGACCGTAGAAGAAAGTGAAAGTACCACTTAGGGTTTTTGCGAAAATAGATAAAAATAGAATACAAAACTTTATCTTATGATCGCCTGTGCAAAGATATGTTACGGAGAAACACGTACTGTCTTCAGCTGTAAACGGTATTCCTTTGACGATTTGGTCTCGGAAATTTTTAATAAAAAACTTTATGCTAACAAAGAAATATTCGTTATGGGTTGCATCGAAGTTTTTAGGCCAACTTGGCTGACGTGTGGCGTAACAGTTATATTACGTTATTGTTGGGATAGAATTTTCAGCTGCGTTATGATAGAAGAAATCGGCTTAGTCGGGGTTTTTGGTATGTTTGCAGCATGAAACAAAATATGATAACGACAAGCATAAAATTGGAACTCTCATATTTTGTTTCTTATGTATTTCAAAATTATATTCGACAAAATTAAATTTTTGATGTAAGAATAATGTAAATTTTGTGTATGTTTCATGGAAAAATGATGGGAAGTTCATGGATATTTATGTAAAATTTATGTAGATACCCCATATATCACAGATCACACTTTTTAATGTGGTTGCTCACTGAATGTACATTAAATGTGCAAAATCCAATGTTGTTGAGAATATGTACATAAAATGTACAAAAAATGTGCCTGTAAAGTGGTACATATTTCGATGTAAATAAAAAGCACATTTTTTGTGCTATTAAAGCTCGAAATTATTGCACTAGATCACAAGTACATTTTTCAAACATTTTATGTGCGTGATAAGGTGTACACTATTCCTACCACATTTAATGTACCAAAAATGTGCTTGTAATGTAGTACATTTTTTGATGTAAATAAAAAGCACATTTTTTGTGCTATTAAAACACGAAATTATTGCACTAGATCACAAGTACATTTTTCGCACATTTTATGTGCATGATCAGGTGTACACTATTCCTATCACATTTAATGTACCAAAAATGCGCTTGTGATGTACTTTCTATAATTTAACAGTTTGTACAAATTTAACACACCAACACATAAGTATCCGGTGGCACAATTGGTAAAGCAGTCGACTCATAATCCCGAGCGTCTTGGGTTCAAGCCCCGCAAATTAAAGAAATTTTTCTAAAAAAAAATGAGAGCTTGGCATAAAAAATGTAGATGGAGGACGTAGCGATCATAAGAATAAGAAAAACCGAAATGGAAAAGTCGGAAAACAAAATTAAATTTTACTATACACGTGCATGTAATGAGGCTATTACATGTATAGACAACACCCTCTACATCACTTGCATAGTAAAACGTTATACTACATTCGGGAAATAATTTGATATCTCGTATCACGATGAGTAAAAGTACCTCGGGCTGCCGCCCTCGGATACATTTACTCATCTGGATACGAGATATCAAATTACATCCCTCACATAGTAATGTACTATTCCTTTCTTTTCTTACATTTCTAACATTAGATGTACATTAAATGTGCTAGTAATTTACACTAAAATGTACATTAAAAGTAAATTAAATGAGCATTCAAAGTGTTTTAAATGTACATTAGATGCACATACATGTACCACACTTCAGTGTACATTTAATGTACATTAAATGGGTTCACATTTAATGTATATTTGAAGTACATTAAATGCACTTCTCGTTCCAAAGAAAAGATGTAACGATAAGGGCACTTTTTAATATACATTAAATGTCCTGGAACGGAGCACATTAAATGGGATCAGCACATATTCCGATGGCACTTTATGTACATTTCGTGGGGTCAATTGTTATCTGGGTACTGTAAAAAAGATATCTACAAAATGTGATGTCTTTTTCTGGCTTCTAACGGATTTTGCTACATTATTCTTCAATCATTTTTACATTCCAAATTAAAACATATGCAAGGGACACGTACGCATCAGAATATATGTGGCAAACAGAAAAGATGTTACGAAAAAACTCGAACGTATCTAAGTAAATATTGTCTTAACTCTTAAGTGTATGAAATTGTGTCCGCATTAAATTGTATTAGAAATTGCCCAAAACGGCAATATTGAAAAACCTGTCCGAAGCAACTGTGAAAAAAAATGTTCCAAAAAAATTAAAAACAAAAATTCATACTTCATATAGACAAATAAGTTCCTTTCAATTTACTCCTTAACATAGCAAAAGAAATTTTATGGGCTTTTCAGGACCAACCTAAGGCATTGAGGAGAGGCCTAGGACCCATAATTTCACGGAGAAAAAAGTTTGGCTTTTTTTCTCTACAACATTGTACAGAAAACTTGCTCGTGTAGTAGCGTGAGTTGGGACAACACTACGGACCCTACAAACCAGATCACTCACTAACAGGCTTGCGTGACAGGGGGAGGGGGGTCCAAAAATGCCGTTTTTTGCGTTACATAATTTGTGAACAGCCCTTTAATTTCGAATCGGATTCGGTGCGGGTTGGACCGAGCTACCAGCGATTTCCGGGCGGTCGGACTTCAAGTTATAGGATCAGGTTCGGCTCGGGTCGGACTTTCAAGAAAACTTGATCCGCTCGCCTCTACGCGACACTACACGATAGTTGGTGGTTTTTCATGAATACGCCTCTCCTCTCCTTTCAGAGATTTGCCGACATACATAACCTTCGTTTTGCTTACACTTATCCTCATCCCGTACTCCTCACATGCATTCCTCTAAGGAAGAATAATTTTGCTGACAAAATAAAAATTTGCTGACAAAATAGAAATTTGCTGACAAAATAGAAAACAACAAAAACCTTTTTAAAGGTAGAGTGTGACGCAGTCCGTAAGTCCGCTTCCAAAATTAATGATATCGCTTGAGGTGACGCTATCGCAGATAATACGCAGAAGTTCGTTTGAATGGAACCTTGTGTTCAAAG
>CM055404.1:149505929-149516235 GCA_029228625.1 Pseudolycoriella hygida | reverse complement strand
TGAGGGGTATTTTATACGAGGGATATTTCGTGCGAGGAATATTTTGTCCTAGGGATATTTTCTGATGTGTATTTTGTACGAGGGATATTTCGTGTGGGGGATATTTTGTATGAGGAATATTTCGTGGGAGGGATATTTTGTCAGATGTGTATTTTGTCTGAGGGGTATTTTATACGAGGGATATTTCGTGCGAGGAATATTTTGTCCTAGGGATATTGTCTGATGTGTATTTTGTACGAGTCATATTTCGTGTGGGGGATATTTTGTATGAGGAACATTTCGTGGGAGGCATATTTTGTCAGATGTGTATTTTGTCTGAGGGGGATTTTATACGAGGGATATTTTGTGCGAGGAATATTTTGTCCTAGGGATATTTTGTCTGATGTGCATTTTGTACGAGAGATATTTCGTGTGGGGGATATTTTGTATGAGGAATATTTCGTGTGAGGGATATTTTGTCAGATGTGCATTTTGTCTGAGGGGTACTTTATACGAGGAATATTTCGTGCGAGGAATATTTTGTCCTAGGGATATTGTCTGATGTGTATTTTGTACGAGGGATATTTCGTGTGGGGGATATTTTGTATGAGGAATATTTCGTGGTAGGGATATTTTGTCAGATGTGTATTTTGTCTGAGGAGTATTTTATACGAGGGATATTTCGTGCGAGGAGTATTTTCCCCGAGGGATAATTTATCCGAACTACGTTTTGTCCTAGAGACTTGGCACTTGATCCCTAGATCCGATATACATGAGATATTAATTTCTACCCGACTATGCACTGCACACCCAATGACACAATCTTTCTCGCTAGAGAAAGTGTTCATTTGAGAACTAAGATGTATTTCTGCCCTTCAGGACTTTTTACTATTTTCTGACTAAAGTCAAATCAAACAATTTGCTGCAAATTGCTAGCAGAAAAACGGCAAACGGAAATGAACTTTCGAAAAAAAAACAAAAGAAAATACGTTTGTTGATTGCAAAAGTAGATGTAGCTGACAGATAATGACTAGATAATTCACTTCGCAGAGCGATAACGAAATGATTTCCATTTTTATCACTTACAGTTGCTTCAAGAAATCGACCTAGAACACAGTGGCGGTATGAATCATCTGGAGTTCATTCATGCGATAACGAAAATGCCAGAGTTTGCTACTACGTTCTCTTGTCGATTGTAATGTGGCCTGTCGACGACACGAAAACAAGCATTCACTCTTTCAAACACTTTATTTAATAAAACTTGTACATCAAAATAGTTTTCGTCATTGACGATGCATTTTATAAAATTACAAACTTAAAACAGTCGATTCCGTTGAAGCGTCCAGCTACGAATCAAAGGTAATCTGACGCTTGACATGCATAATGTTTGTTCTCACAGCTGCACCACCTAATAATAATTTACTATCTTGATATGGACTAACGTTTTTTTGGTCCTTTCCAGAAAACTCAATTACTTTTTGACCAGATTTTTGTTTCACTTCAATCTCTCGCATATTTTCTCTTAATACACTGTTGCTCGCATTACTTTTCGATGAGCTGTTGCAGAGGGCGTAGTTCGCTTCCGGTATGGGGCTTAAACTTTGTGTTTCGTTGAAGCAATTGTTACTCATCGAGAGATCACTGCTTCGCGAAATGGCTGACTGGGTTGACTGATTGGAATTTAAGGATTTTTCGCTAAAAATGAATGAGTCCCCTGACAACTGTGAGTGCAACATATTTGTTTTGATGCTTGTTGCCTGTTGTTTCAATTTGTCGTAGTCTTCCGGCGTTATGTAGCCTTTTAGCTTGACTTTCGCAGCTGCACGAAGATTTTCCTTACGTAGTCTTTCACTTAAATAAATGTCATCCGCTGATTTGCCTCGCACCACCCAAAACACCAATCTATCAGCAATTCTACACAGAAAAAGAAAGGAAAATCTTAGTATCTCATCAAATTGGGGAGAGAAAATAATTTTACCTCATCATCGTGTCGCTAGTTGAAACAGTTACGTCTCTCGTTTCGAGGAACAATCGTTTTACAAGTTTCGCCAACACACTAGCGAATGCCGTAAAATTTGGATGTTGTGTGTGAATATTTTTCTTCCTCAGTGACGTGGAGACCGCCCATAATAATTTTCTACGATGCGATTGTGACAACGGCTGACTGCCGCTCAAAGTAACGTCAGATCTGGCTCGTGCCATGGGTGTTACTGATTCATTCGTAGAGTTAGCAACACAGAAAGTATGACTTTTCGATAATATCGTGCGATTAAAGCAAACATCGTCCATTCGCGCCAATTTCGGCTGATTGCCCAATAAGCCATCGTCGTCTCGCCTACGTTTTGCATTCGGTTGGGTATTCATCGATTTATCGTCGCACTCGTCAGTGGATGAAAATAAAATCCTTTTTGATTTATCAACTCGTCGGGCTAAATCCTCCGAAATAGTTGGCTTCGGCCTCTGTTTGGGAGGACTCTGAAACAGTGCGCGTTTTGAATTTTCTCGTGTCAAAACAGTTGATTTATTTGATGGGGCCAAACGCTTCCTTGAGGAACCAGGAGTTTTGCGGCCTGAGAAAACGTGAAAAAAAGGTAAATGTTAGGTGGCAACTTTCAACGAGACGAATGTTCAGTTCTTACCAGGAGTCCGTTTCTTTGCTGGAGTGCGACGTTTAGGTGTTGTAGCTTTTCGTCTTCGGTGAAAATTTTTCCTGTAAAATCGTAAACGAAAATTGTTAGTTTTCTTGCGTTGAAAGAACATTTTTCAATTCTAAACATATGCAAGGGACCCGTACGCATCAGAATAGATGTTGCAAAAAGACTCGAACTTATCTAATAAGTAAGTATTGCCTAAGCCCTTGCAATTACGTCCAAGGGCAACAATGAAAAACCCCCAAAATTTAAAATACAAATTTCAAAAAAAGTTTTAAAGAAATAAAAAAAAAAGTTTTATTTTTCACACAAATTTCCAAAAAAAATTTTGTACTGGGGCCGGTCTTAGCACCGGCCCTTAGGAGAGGCCTCTGACCCATGCTTCCATGTACGAAAACGTTCGCCTCTTTTTTCTTTACAACATTTCATAGAAAATCTCATCATTAAAGGAATATTTATGAAAAACGACCAAATATCGTATGGAGTCGCGTAGCATTCAACAGATTTTCACTAATTTAATTTTCACATTCCTTCACATCTTTCATTCGAAAGCGCGAAGAGCGATATCCGTGTTAATTTCGCAGAGGTGTAAGTCGAAAACTGTCACCAACCTTTAAAAGACCACGTTTTTGACCACCTTTACAACCGTAACTTCGATAACTTCGAAAGTTCTTCACCGATATTGATCGAATTCAATTTCGTATTCAGTTTTTCAATTACATTTTAGGATTTTTTTTTTGAAAATCGGATAAGATTTACCCGATTTATGTGGAAAAAATACGACGGGCCCAGTAGAGACCTGGGCCTGGTGTGGGCGTTTATAACGCCTGGTGTAGGGCGTTTACAACGCCTGGTGTAGGGCGTTTACAACGCCTGGTGTAGGGCGTTTATAACGCCTGGTGTAGGGCGTTTACAACGCCTGGTGTAGGGCGTTTACAACGCCTGGTGTAGGGCGTTTACAACGCCTGGTGTAGGGCGTTTACAACGCCTGGTGTAGGGCGTTTACAACGCCTGGTGTAGGGCGTTTACAACGCCTGGTGTAGGGCGTTTACAACGCCTGGTGTAGGGCGTTTATAACGCCTGGTGTAGGGCGTTTATAACGTCTGGTGTAGGGCGTTTATAACGCCTGGTGTAGGGCGTTTATAACGCCTGGTGTAGGGCGTTTATAATGCCTGGTGTAGGGCGTTTATAACGCCTGGTGTAGGGCGTTTATAACGTCTGGTGGAGGACTTCTACCAAAACATGTATGTAAATCCCGACGTAAATTTTTTGATTAGACCCGTACGAAGTTCTTCGAAAAGGGGTCTTATGCGTTTACCGCGACGTTTGTAACCAGTCGAATTTCGACCCGCGTGGGAGCGTCGAGCATGGTCCTTAGTTGGCGAATCAACAATAAAAAAAATGTCCGTCCTTGACGATAACTCGAGTAAAACTCAACTTTCAATAAATTTTTTTCCTTGCAAGGTAATCGAAAAATGTTTTATGGGATTGAATCTGGGCACTGTCGGCCCTAGGGCCGTCGAGCTAAGACCGTTTAAGTGTTTTTTGGTCTTTTGTACATAACTCGAGTAAATCTTTTCCGATTTTCTAAAAATGTTTTGTTTGAAAGACCTGGGCATGACCGAAAATTTATGGAAGAAACTTTTTTGAGAGTTTTTACCAAGTAAATTCCTTCTGCGCTAAGTAAAAACGTCTAACGGAAAGTAAAGTAAGATTTATTATGAGGCGTTATTTACAATGAGATGTATTTGGGTAGTTCCACGTTGTAGTTAGATAAAATGTAACGTAGGAACGCATCATATCACTGTGTGATATACAGCCTTACAATCTTCTAGAAAGTTGTTGGCCATATGCGATTTAGTGGTCAAAATTTTAACGTGATAAAAATCACGGTGTGAACTTAATGAGGTGCGAGTGTTCCCTACGTTACATTTCCCTATGGAACTAGCCATTTATCTACCTAGAACGATAATCTCGATCTTATTCCTCTGGGGAAATTTATTTATCTCGATAGATAAAAGAGCATATGCAAGCGACTCGGAAAATATTTGTTTTGACTCGTAGGATTACATCATTCACCTTCGGCTCATTCAGCAAACCCTCATACGAGCCAAAACAAGCAATTTGGAAGTACAAACGTAATGTACTACTACAAACTTATGTAGAGATTAAGCCCTAGTGTTTTTACATCGGCCCTAGTATATGAAAATTTCTTTTGATTTTATTTTAAGTTTTGGAACTTTTGAGGGGACTTGGAGAGGTTTCTAAACCGTTTGTCCGGACGGTTTTTTCAGAATTGTCCTTTTGGCAATTTCCAACACAATTCAATGTCGTCTACAGATGAGCGGGTCGAAACCCGACCCGGACCGAAGCCGACCCGATAAAATTTTTCGAAACCCGAACTGTTTCCAAACGCGTCCCGGACCGAGCCCGACCCGATTAAAATTTTCGAGACCCGAAACCCATGAACCCGAAAAAAACAATTCGGGTTCGGGTTCGGGTCGGATTTTTCGAAGTTTCGGGCAACCCGCTCATCTCTAATGTCGTCCTAATTTCGAATCTTTTTGCCGCATCTATTCTGATGCGTCAGGGTGCCTTGCATATGTTTGGACTTTGCAATCATTGAAAGTTACCTTTGGAATTTGGTTCAACTGATTACAGTAATCATAAAAGAGATGGGAAAAACTGGTTTATGAATTGTTTCAACACACAAGAAGAGAAAGGAAACGATTAAGTTAAATGACTAAGCCATTCAGGTATGATCGATTTAATGAGCTTACTACACACAATGTCATTATTAGACAATGTCAGCATTTCTCAACGAAAAATGTAAATTTGAAACGAACACAAGAATTTCTTTCGCCCTTATAGTTTTGTTTACCTTCTTGTGTGGGTGCGAGCAGTAGATTCGATGAGTAAAAACTATTCGACTTTCACTTATGTACCAACGTGGGAATTTGATTTTGTAATTTTCTAAGGTAAAGCAATTGTTTACCTGGCAGACCCAAGTAAAACTGACCTTTGTGTGTTACGATAAAACCGAAAATAATGTTGCAAGCAATATGCGACAGTAGAATGCAAAATTTACAAATTACTGACGCCGTGCTTATTACATTGCATTGGAAATTTTCCAAAAGCAAATATTGAGGAACCCGTCCGAAGCGGCACGGTGTAAAAAATCGAATCAGAACCCACCCCCTCGATTGACGGTGCACAACATAGCAAAAAATATAACTTAAACCCAACTTTTAGGCCCAACTCTCAAGTAGCAAAAGTATCAAGAAAAACGGATAAGATTTAGCCGATTTATATACAAAACAAAAGCAAAGACCCGTACGTCTAAGATGTGATTCTCACAAACTTTCCCTTTCCAAGCTTATACTGTGTATGTATGAGGCAGTGAGTAGGCATATGATGAGTGACGGCTGCTTTGTATGGTGGGTAAGGGTCGACATAGGGAGTGCGAGGGAAGAGCTGAACGAGATTCAAAGGCTGGTGTGTATTTGTGTCACCGGAGCTATGAAATCGACAGCTACAGCGGCTACATGCACGTGGCATTGAAAGCAAAAGCCTTTGTCACGGCGAATAGACTATCGCTGAATGATCTTTGGACCACGAACTTCATTTCGGGCCACGGGCAAATTAAAAAGGTTATCACTAATGAAGTCTACCGATGCCTACGGACAGAATGAAAACAAAGACGAAAGCCGGTTTGAAACGCTAAGAAACAACAGGTTGGTTACGCTTGAAGGCTGGCCAACTTCGACAAATAGAAATTATGTGAAGAAAACATTCACTTACCGTACATCGATGACCAATTGCTTGCTGCCGAGTTTGGACGAATCGGATCCCGACTTCCTCATTAAATTTGTCGTATCGAGTCCCCTTCTCCTACCGACCAAGTGACTTAATCGCGTTCCTGGTGACTGACTCAATAATTTCATTCTAGTTTTGCTAACACTAGGCCTATACGTGTGCGTAAACGACGAGCTTGTTTCCACACCCACACAACGATCAACATATTTCATAGACAGCAACTCAAACTCCTCACCGTGAGTCGTGCGGTTATATGACAATCCATGACATTTGATGCTTTTATGCATGTCTTTCCATTCCAAACATTTTACCTCTTCCACAGTGTGAGTTGGTTTCAATAACGATTCACTTTGTTCCGACTCCTCTGCTTTACATTCCGACATTTTTAACAGATTTTCGTGGTACAAATTATAGAGATCAGTGCTAGTGTGTTGGATGATTGTCTTGGATGGCGGTGGGAGGACACCAGATAGTGAGATCTGCAAACGTTTCAACAAAGCTTTTTCCCAACCACTTGTCTCTAATTTGATGGGCGTATCATTGACCTGTTCCGCTTCGTTGTTGGTCTCTTCTTCCGAACTCAGATATTCTTCAAACAAATCCGGTGATTGTTCCCGAACTCTTTTCGGAGTTTTCTTTGTTTCTGACCCTCTTGTGTTTGGTGTGGTCTTGCTGCCAATGTCCAGCTTAAACGATAAGTTTCTGTCGCACTTCTTTTCACTCATCTGTTTGGAAATTTTATTGTCAGACGCGTTGCAGCTGTTTTCCATGTTAAAAACGATGGACGGGTTTTTGTCAGTATTGCGATCACATGACGTTAGTTGCGATAAGCCAGAAGTTTGATGGTTTGAAGTGAATGTTTTTAAGATTTTTGTCAACTTTATTTTGTCCAGTTCTTTCAGCACGCGTTCGTTTTGATCGGATATTTCAGCCGAACTGAATGTGCTGGAATATTGCGTCAGTTCCGAATCGCAATCGAATTCGGGTTGTGAAACTCTAAAACCGTCCGAATCACTCATTTTACTGCCAACGGCAAATAATTCAGGTAAATTCAGCGGTGGAGTTGCGGCCGATGGTTCTGATGTTACTGTTTCGTTGATTGACTGAAAAAAGTTATACATTTGCGTTACACACAGAGGAAAAATTTTGCAAGGCTTGAAATAAACAGAAGTGGAATTTTGTTACGAAACAACAACTTATTGCTGGAATATGCAATTAACTTACTCCATTACTTGATGACTGTTCCGATTCATAACTGTTGTTTAGCTTATGGCCCGTCGGGTTCATAGTGGTTTAATAATTACACTGCAATGATTGAGAAAAATTCAAATTCATAACTGAAGAATTCAAGGAAATTGAACGCTTTTCAAATTTTTCTTTAGGAAAATGATCGTTGCATTTAAATACTTCTTATCGTTTTGTCACTTGCAAATAATTTAATGATTTTGCGCACAAAATTGTACAAATAAAGGGACGATTTCCCACCAAAAACAAAAAAAAATATTCACAACGTCACCAAAGGCTCAAAAAATGCATATCGAAAATGCAATCGACTTACCGTATTTTCATTTAAATAATTTATTGGTTTCGATGTCTTTCTTTAATTACTTGTGATTGCACTATGTATTTTACACTCAAGGAAAACGAAATTTTAGGACTTGAGGAAGAAAAAGAAAAAATTAAATAACAAGCTCCGCTTTTGACACAGTTGCTCGAAGCAGTTTATTTGAAATGAACAATGTTACACATTACACCAACCTACCTTCAAAATATTCGCCTGCATTACCGACACAGTGTTGTTAACAATATTATCTTGTTGTCATATGGTAATGACTTTTATAGTCGGGGGGATTTTAGCGCTAAGATTTTGCACATCTACATCATCTACATTTTTAGGGTATCTTTTCAGTTTCCTGGGTTCCAACAGGAATGATAACAAAATGATAAAACATTTTGAACGTTGAAGAAAGTACCATTCAAAGCCGCGAAAATTGTTGTCTATCAATTTTAGACCTATTAGACTCATACGAAAAACGATATACTTCGAAAAGTGGTCTATTGCGTTTATTAGGTTTATTACGACGATCGTAACCAGTCGGTTTGAGGGGGTGTAGGAAGAGAACATGAAAAAATCTTGTATGGGATTGAATCTGGGCATCAGAGCCAAGAGTCGCCAAGCTAGGTCCGTTTAAGTGGTTTTTGGTCTTTTGTTGTACATAACTCGAGCAAATTTATTTCATTTTTCATAAATATTTTATTGCCCGAAAGGTCTGAAAATACCCGACAATTTATGGAAGAAATTTTTTTTTCGCGCAAACGGACAAAAAACGTCAGATTTTCTCACCGAATTTAGATCCTAAAGTAATCTGTTTCGAGTCACATTTGAATGTCATTTTTTGTCCTGTCTGAAACGTCGTTTTTGACCCACCTGTCGTTTTTCTCCCAGTCTGATATGTCATTTTTTACCCACCTGCAACATAAACAAAATAAGATTTCATTTTGTTCGAGATAATATAAAATAAAAATTCATTTTAGTCTCACTTTTAATGGTACGCACGGACACATACATAATTTCGATATTATTATCCACTCAATTCTAAGAATCACACGCGAATTGAAAAAAAATTCAATAAAAACAACATCGACGGAAGAAAACAACGAATCTTATGAAAACAATTTAGGTGACACAATTGAATCGCATACTTACTGTGATCATTATATGAAATTTGAATTTAAGTTTGTTGAGTGTTTTGTTCAAAATCTGACTTTTTGTCCGTCTGCGCGAAAAATAGTATACAACACACGGAGCTAAAACGGTGCTGATTTAGACCACGGTGGTGAAAAGGTCTTCCTCGGGCTCCGCTGCGCTCCACCCTCGGATTTGACCTTTTCACCACCTGGGTCTAAATGCACCGTTTTAGCTTCTTGTGATGTAATGTACTATTGATTTTAGCCTTTGGACGCAGCAAGGGCCATAAAACTGAGTCTCTACTATGATCCAACGTGTTTTTTCTAAATAAATCTGGTAAATTCTATCTGATTTTTGTAAATTTTTTTCTGAAAAATAAATTGATTACCAGAATCGAATTTGGGCAAAATCCGTTAAAAGTTTTCGACGTTACTGTCGAAAAAGTGGTAAAAAACGTGGTTTTTCGAAAGTTGGTGAAACTTCTTGACTTATATCTCTGGCAAAATTAGAAAGGAAATCGGTCTTCAAGGTTTTGAATGAAAGATATGTCCAATTAAATTAGTTCATCAAACCTGTTGAGTGGTTCGGGCTGTAGGTTCCTTAGTGTGAGCCCGGCTCACATTACGTAACCCTAGACGATATTTAGAGGTTTTTCGTGCATGTATACTTAATGATAGAGTCTTTGGGCTGTTTTGTAGAGAAAAAAGTCGAACTACTTTGTCCATGCAAGTATGAGTCCGAAGCTTATACGTAGGACCCTAGGTAGGTCCTAAGATTGGTCCCAACCGATTTTTTTATTTGTTGTGAAGTAAATTGAGGGGAACATTTTTCACCATGGAAGTGTGTGTCTGAGGCCTGTCTTCAGGGTTCAGGGTCGGTTTTAAGCTTTGCCTTAGACCAAAAATTTGTTTGAAATTTATTTACAATTTTTTTTAAATTAATAATTTTTAAAATTTTCGGAAGTGTATTTTGCACAGTTGAGTTGGTTCGGACGGGTTTTTCAATATTACCAGCCAAGTGGCTCTGGAGATATGGCCGAAAAAGTAACCAAAGGCATAGTTTGTCGAGGATCGGTGAAACTTTTTCGCAAAAATCTCAGCAAGTAATAATAATAATTTCAGTGGATGTTTATCAGTAGAAGATCAAAAACATTGGCTTGTTTGTAGGGACT
>CM055404.1:149490364-149500790 GCA_029228625.1 Pseudolycoriella hygida | reverse complement strand
TTCGCCGAAATTTTTTTTTGCTGAAAATTTTTTTGCGCCGGAAATTTTTTTTGCCAGAAATTTTTTTCGCCGGAAATTTGGCTTCGTGTCAAATCTGAAAAAACAGAAAAACTATAACATTGGGGGGTCCGGCATTTGTGACGCATTTCTTTAATCTAAAATTATTTCAAAAGAATTGTTTGCGCTCTGAAGCTGTAAGCGTCACCCAAATTGATATCAGTTGTTTTGGAAGAAGAGGCGAGGACTTGCGTCACATTTCCCTTTTAAAAAGCGTTTTGATGTGATACATATTCCCACAAATTGGTAGATGTGGCGATTTCAGCTGATTTTCATTGAACTTCGCTGGCAAACAATTTTGCACCCTGAGGGAAAGGCTGACACGATTCCGAGCTTCAAGCGAACTTAGAACTTTAAAAAAATCTTAGTGATTTTCTGAACAATTTGAAGAGTCGTGTACCCCCACACAACTACAAGAACACCATATAGGTTTGTTTACGGGTTCGCTGTATGTTTCCCAGTTAATAACAGATAATAAAATTCTCAGAAATGGAAACGTAGTATTTTGTTGAATATTAAGTTTTGAAGATTCTAGGTTTATTATAATGTGGTTTTTCAGGTTTATTGGTTTTAAGATGTGGGTTTTAAGTTAGTGGATTTTAAGTTAAACGAGATACTGCGGAGAATATGGGTAAACATAAATTACCCCTAATTGCTTTTCGTCTAAAAAAAGTATATGTATTGATAGACACAACGTAATGCAAAATTAACATCAACATCTTTTTAGAGTTCATGAACGAAGTCTAGTAAGCATTTTATTACGCTACTATTCAACTTTTCTTGTAACAACTTCGCGTATGAAGTTCAATATTCTTACATTAAAATAATTTGCAGCTTTTTTCTCGTATAAATGTGCGGTTAACTATCCCCCTTTACTTTTCTTACTCACACAATTTTTAAACAGAAGCTTAAATCTGCAAAAAACTTTCCAATTTTCCATTTTCTTTTCAATTTTAAAATCTATGAAAACAAAACTAGTTGAAACGTATAGTACGGTGCAGTGCATGCAGAACGTACAAGAAAACGTATGAGAAGATTCTTGATAGGATTTCTTCATTGATTGTTGGAAAATTAGTCTGTAACTTTCTTGAAAGATGAACGCGAGGATGAACGTCTTTAGTTCTTTATTCAATTTTGCATACGTAACTTTTTATAAGAAATGGAATGAACAGATTTATGCAAATTTCCATAATGGATATTCAAAGTTTGCAATTTTGCGATTTTCCCTATAATCCGAAAGCGATGGTTTAAAATGCAAAGTGTGTGTGTGTAACTTTCAATTACATTTAAAATGATGTTGCTTCCGATTAAAAGTAAGAAACAAAATAAGGAAGTTTTGGATCTTTTAAAGGACTTGAAGGTTTCACTTAACTTTTAGATATACGCAAATTATATCTTTGTGTGTTGAGCTCTGAAACTTTATATGGAATAACCTTTCTTCGCTGTCACGTTTGTGAAGAGCTCGAACGCTTTTTCAATATTAATGTTCTCACAGACTGGACAGCCTCTACAAGCGATTGATAAAAGTGTCAGGGAATTTTCTAAGATTTTATGTATTTATGTACGTAATGGCTATTCGCACCCGGGTGTAGATAGTGGCAGTATTATTGTAGACAGACATGACAGCCGATCCATTTTTTAAGCCGGCTAAGGCCATATTTTAATAAAAATGCGAAATGATGGCCTTAGCCGAGCTATAACTTTTTATTTCTTTTTATTTTGTATGCAGCCGATCGCTAACACCTACAAAAGATGATTCACCTAATCAATATCTAATGGTTTGCTGAAGACATTAAAGCTTTAGCCTACTTAAAAAAATAGATCGGCTGTCGTGTCTGATTGTAGATGCTATTTCCACCCGGTTGTAAATAGAAAGCTTCTTTGACAAATACTATTGGCACCCAAAATGAGTGCAAACTGCATTTACAATAATAATGACACTAATTGCACCCGGGTGCAATTAGCGGGAATCGAACAAAATAACTCCGGGAAAAATTACCCCTGGATGCAGTTATCGTTGTGAATTTGATATTAACTTTTGTGTTGTCTGTTATATGTAGCGTTGTAGATAGTGAGAAGGCGTCAAGAAAGTCGATTATTGTTAACATTCAAAATTGTCACTAGCAAGTGACATGCATTCCTCTATTCATATCACCGCAATAACTGTGTTATGAGGTCGAAACAGAGCCCAAGGAAAAAAGGTCGCTTCAGCCCCTTCAGGTCAAGGGAGGAATATACCCCCTTCCGGTGTCTAAAGGCAGAGTTCCTATCAGGGTATGGGACAGAGCCCCATTACCTTAAGGCCGCCAGCAGCGAGTAATCTTGTCCACCGCAGGCGCGGGTATGAGGGGGCAGAGCACACCAACAGGACACAATGTATTTTTAATGTAATAATGAATTCAACATGTCCAGGGCATTTTGTCGTAGAGCCCTAATTGCATTTACAGTAATAGTGACACTATTGGCAACTGGGAACGAATTATCACTCCGTATTCCCTGTCACTTTTATTCACGCACTCGAGTGCGAATAGTATCTACCTTTCCGACTTCCAGGAAAATGTTCTTGATACCATTACTTGGTGTCTGAAAATTTGCGATAAATTCTCTATCTGTGACCGACAACGTTAACAAATTAAAGCTAAAAGTGCTGCTCTTTCAATCCCGCATTCCTAAACCCTCTCACACTTCCCAGGTATTCAAAACAATTGAAAAACTTTATGCTATCGATGCTGCCATAGCTCCTTATTTTCGGCTTTACAGTCTAAGAAATGAAAATTGGAGTCGTAGTGTGGGTTTTGATCTCGTCACACAAACCTTCCCCTTCCTCTTGGGTGACCTCATGGTCATCGAATCTCATAATGGCTAAGAACTTTATTTGAAAAATGTTGGTGATGAAATATCACCTAAAAGACGAAAAATATTTTCCTCAACATACGAAAGAAAGAGAATAAACACAAAATGAAACAAAGTTAGGGATTTTCTGTCATTAATGTGAAAAAAGGATGTAAATCAATCTTGTCATCTTTTACGAGAAATCTGACCAAAGTTTTGTAATTTGAAGATTAAAAATAATTTGAAATTATCCGCAACCATTTTTCCTATCATCATTTGGACATTAAAAGTTCGGTTGTTTAAATTTATTATACAACCTTTCATAAAACATTTTTATACAAAGGATTATATCCTTGTTCTAGCTGATGAAAACTTTGAATAATGCATGTGATAGAAAAAGGACAAAAGTTCGATAGACACAAATATTTAGAGTGAATTTGCAAAAGGTACATCTAGGGTTTATTTCGTTGGCAGATAACTTTTTCCGAATATTTCTACAATTTACTGCAACAATAGAAAATAGTCTGGGGGCTTCTAAAACGGATATGGTTAGACCCGTGCGCCGCTACCACACCGACCGAGTATCAGTTAGTAAACGTAGCAATAAAAGAGCGCCTCCCTAATACGTGCGAGGGTGATGTTATGTGGAAATTGGAAATTAAGGTCAACTTTTATTCTCTTCTACATAACAAAATTTGTAATGAGCCAGAAAGAGAAAGAAAGGTACGTCAGCAGGCTGAACAAGCTTAAAGTCGCGATTTCCAGTCTAATGAGAAAAAAATTCGCCTTCGAAAACGACAGTTGCCGCAGGCAGACTTGTAAGCAGAGCCTATTATTTGGGAACAAATTCCTAAAATTCACTAAAATTTCCCAAAAATTCCCAAAATTTCCCAAAATTTCCCAAGAATTCCCAAAATTTCCCAATAATTCCCAAAATTCCCAAAATCCCAAAAGTTCCCAAAAAATCCCAAAATTTCCCAAAAAAAAATTTTAAAAATTTTCAAATAATAATTTAATAGTAAACCTCAGATGAAGAGCATCTCTTTCCAGACAAATTGAAAATTTGAAATTTTGAATTGTCTACTCAGCAATTTTTTTTTAAATTTCAATCTTTATTAGGCTCCCAATACCTTAAGATGTTTTTTTTTTCTTTCTTTTTTTTTCTCTTATTTTTTGTATACTTCTCGGAGTGGTGTGGGAGGGTTGTTATGGGGTCTCGTGAGATTATTCTTATTTTGAAAATCGAGCTGAAATTTTCTATATTAATTTAAATTGTCTTTAGTTTTTAGTTTATTAGTTTTTAAGTTAGTCATAATTTCAAGATAAGTACGTCACTATTATCGTTGTGTATCTGACAAGGCCGCTTGGCCTTTTATATACTGAGTAATAAATGAAATGAAATGAATGAATTTGTATTTTCTGCGAAGTGTGGTGGCTGAGATATGCACTAGGGCTACCCTCGTAAAGGCCCTCCTAGCGCTCAACGAGAAAGCTAAGAAAGAACAAATGTTTTTCGTATTGAATAATGCAACGCAATGGCATTGTTTTCAACCGGTTGAGCGTTGTGAGGGATTGAAATCAAAATTTCCCAAAAAAGTATAAAAAAAATTCCCAAGTCATAGGCTCTGCTTCTAAAAATCAATTTTTCATGGGGAACGATTCACAAAACATATGCAAGGGAGCATACGCATCAGAAAAGATGTAGCCAAAAGACTCGAACGCATCTAAGTAAATATTGCCTTGACTCTTATTTTAATTTAAACATAATTTCAATTATGAAATTGGATTGGAAATTGCCGAAAGGGCGATATTGAAAAACAACCCCGAACCAACGGAAACAACATCTGGAATCCATAAAAAAAGCCTAAAATTAAAAAAAAAAAACAAAAAGAGTTTGAAGAAAATTCAGACTCAAATATACTAGGGCCGGGCCCAGGGCGGGGCACTTAGGAGAGAAAAAAAACTTCGCCTCTTTTCTCTACAACTCTGCAAAAAAACCCACGAACAAAATGTTTTTTGCATGTTCGGCATCTAGATACATGATTGATGCTCCCCCCACTCCTCTCTCAAATCGACTCTTTCCAAACATAGTTGTTAATGCAAAAATTAATTTTTCATGATGTGTGGGAAATGTGTCATCATCAAACACCAAATCATATGTCAAAACCGTTTTAGCCATTAGCCACCCCACTCAGTATGTAAATATCATTGATTAGGTTTGACCCAACATGGAGGAGATGTACCTATGTCGACTATTTCGATACAACCATCGACTGCACCAAGGTAACCATAACCCCATTCCAGGAGAAGTATTCGAAAGCAGTCTTCGTCTTCAGTCTTCACGCAACCTGGATTTTTTGAGGCCGGTGAAGAGTCCTGATTCAGGACGCACGGGGATATTGGACAAGGTCGAAATTTCCACCTCGATGACTTTTTGAAACTTGATAGAAAATGGTGAAAAGTGTATGTTTAGATGAAAGTTATGAAGTTCGGTTGCATGTTTTGTCTAATTCGGACGCAGCGCTTGTGAAACGGAATAACGCGACGCTTAGTTCTAGTCATGTTCTATAAATAAATAAAAGTCTGTTGTATTGACTTTATTCTCAAAACAAATACACCCTTCATTTAAAGATATTTTGTGTTATTTTTGCAATTTCCTACGTTAAACTTTGATGTATGAAACGATAGTACTGTTGTATTGTGTACATTATCCTCAAACAAATATTATACCGAATTCATTTCCAACAGACTTTACCCACACCCCATTATCGTTATTATGATAAAAACATTTTATTTTAATCGGAACACTACGCATCTTTTGAATCAATATTTTCATGTTATTATTTTTTGTTGGAATGCGATGGAAATTTGAACGGCACAACGCTCGAAAATGTTAGGAAAGATAAAAAGAATTACAACGCTACAAACTGCAACATACATGCTCAACATCAGGTGAGTGTATTCGTGGAGAGCGAATTTCGATCGTACATCTTAGAGGATGGAGAGGTTTCTTAAAATTGTAAGATTCTGTACAGCCTCACCCGGTGCGAGTAGTCATTCATATCACTATTGGCACCCGGCGCGAACAGTCATTTATCAGTTGAAAATGTTCCCTTAGGCGATTTTTTTGAATTTTGAAATTTTAGGTGCTTTGATCGGGATCAAAATTTCACGGAAGGTTTATGCAATCGGGGTAAATCTTCCTATCCCCATCCCAGAACTCTAAGAAAAGTCAGTTGAAAATTTTCCCTCATTGGCATCAGGTGCGAATAATCACCTTTGTCACTATTTTAGCAACAGCTACGAATAACAAACAAAAGACGGCAACGACGGTTATTGCTGATCGATGATTGGTTGATAATGAGAGGTAGTTGGTGGACGGAGGTAGCGGTTGGTGGCTAAGCAGTTCTTCTTTTGCGAGAGGTCGGGAATTCAACTCATGAGTGGTCTACCAGGTACGTACTTTCTTATAGAATTTTAAATCATAATTTACTAAAACATGAATTCATTCAAATCTACGAATGCGTTGGTTAGAGAAGTAACAAAGATACAACGAAAAAATTTCTTGTGAAGTTTTTGGCGTGTGAGACTTGCGTCACGGCCCCTTGGTTGGTTGGTTTATTTAGGAAACATAATTCAGTTCGTTATAACAGTTTACAAAATACACTTAAATACTATGAAGCTAAATTAATTGTACCTCCGTCTGTTTAACGTCCTGAATTGAAGCACTGAGGCCATCTTTGTTGGGCCTATTGTGCTGCATCTCCTTCTCTATTAACTTTAAACTCCACTTTCGGGTTCCATCAGTCTCCTGCTCCTTGTGATAAAGGAGAGCACGTCGACTAATTTCAGTTTTAGCTGCTCTTCGGGGGTCAGATAGAAGTCTCCTAAGAGCTACGTTCTGAGACCTTTGGGGCCGTGACAGCTTAGGGAATGTAAAACCAGTTTTGATAACCGGTTATCTCAATTTCGAAAACCGGGTTTCACGGTTTTTATTGTTGTAAATTTAAAGAAAATCCCTTTATTGAAACAGTCAATGGACTCGTCTGTCATAAAAATTCAGGATTTTTTCAATTGCCAAGGATATTTCATCGAATTTATAAATATGTCTGAAAGATTTTTTGTGAGAAACTATCTTCAAGGAACGTCTTTCGAGTTCCGGATTTTTCTCTTAATAAGTTTCTCATAAAGTCAAGTTTTGCAACGTTCTCACACAAAGTGCCTTCAGGAACTCTTTTGAACATGAAATTGTTAATGAACTCATTAAACGAGCTTCAACTTTATGCCACATCCCAACTATCAGAGAACCGTCTGGCTGCGACAGAACAACGGCAAAAAATTAGGTGGTGTGACAGTATTCCCTTGGAAGCGCGGCGAACCTCTTGTATGAGACTTTACATATACTGTCTGCAAAACATACAAAAAATCTACACGTAAGTGTGCTCGTGGTGCTGCGAAATGTAGAGAAAGCGTCTAAACGGCAAATTATGCATGTTTGGAGAGTCAACTTTTAAAAGCCACACACTTCATCCTACTTCCAATTGTTTAACAAAAATCGAAAAACTAAAAGTGCTGATTTCGTCGTTTATGACTCATCAGTACACCTTGTCTTAAGACCATGTGTGTATCAGCAACGATGGCCATAGAATGATACTCAGACTATGTCAACTCGCCTTTTATACAATCCAGATCCTACGATTGGATGCATGCTATTTCGTTTGAACAAATTGGAAGTAAAAGAATTGTGAGTTTGTTTCGGTTATTTTTTATTTTGGATTATTCTGCTAAGGAGATTACCACAATTCAACGACTATCGAAGATGGTATTTACGTTAAGTATTGGCTTCGACAGGCTATCCATACCTTCTGTGTGATTAAAGAAAAATACTTTGGTAACTTTGAGAGAAGAGTCGCTCCCGCGAAGATGTGCACGGGAGCGACTGTTTTGCATAACCTATCAGTTGATATTTTTACTGCCGACCCATCGGTTTTTAGGGGAAACTCGATTAATACCATTCTAATGTTGAAATATTAACCTATGAAATATTTTTAATTTTGCTACTTTTTAGGAAAATTGAACGTAAACCTTTGGAGACGGTCGTCAACGACCGTCGTTAGCGACTGTTTCGGCGACTGTTTCAGATAAACTTCTAAAGTAGTGTGTATCTCACACGATGCTTAGACGACCGTTTTAGCGACTGTTTTAGATACACATTTCTAAAGTAGTGTTTGTTAAGCATATACAATTTAAATAGTTGTATGACAAAATGGATGTACACAGACCAACGGAGTTTAATATCAGCCTATTACATGAAGAAAATTTCCAGGCAATAAACAATTGTTGGGTTTTCTAAAAGTCGAATGTCATTCATGTGTTGGGGCTTGGCACTAAATTTGTATGTTTTAAAGAAAAATTTACAAAAGCGTGAAAAACAGAAAGCCATAAACATCGATTTGAAAACATTCGAAAACTATAGTTCGTCCTTTTTGAATTAACGGTTGCTTACGTCGAATGGACGAACGCGACCATATTGTCAATCATTTTGAAATTTTTTCTGAGTGTTCAACAAACTTTGTTTCTATAAAAAAGTTTACTTTTAACGACGATTGAAATGTAGAATTCGTTTTATGGCCCTTTTGTGACTATAGAAAACCCGTTCCCGCTGCCAGGGAATGTGCTCTTATGATACCCAATGGTCCGACTACAACCCGTCCACGTTGCGTCGGTCGGTCGAAGTAAATTTAAATTAAATGTAAGAAATGTGCTCTTGAATAAATTATACCAAATATAAAAAATTGAATTTACTTCGAGCGACATGCACGGGCTTTGATCGGACCAATGAGTAAATTTGGACGTACGGCAGAGTGAGAGTTCGAGCGTATAAATGCAATGAACTCCCAAAAAATTGAACGACATATTTAAGCTGAACTCCGATGAATTGAACGAAAATTAAAAATGAGCTGGCATACTCGTTTTTCTTGTATTCGGTTCGTAGGTCGAGCCTTTATCTAGCGAAAATTTAATGAAATCTACTCAAACCGAAAAACCGGCTATTCGATTCGAAAACCGGTCCGGCCTTACATTCCCTAATTCAGGTTTTCCGTCCCTGTTTTGTGTACGAAAAATGCCGATTTTGGCGCGACAACCTTTATGAACGACCCCTAACCCCTAGTCGATGAAAAGTTTTGATTATCGGTTTTATTATCGCCCATCTCTAGTCTATTTATATTTCTTTTTGAAGAAAACTCACCCCGTTAGGTTTTTTTTCTTCGTACAAACGCAATGAAATTGCACTATAAGACAAAAGATGTGGCAATTGATGAGGTAATGTCTTTCGATTAGTTTGTAATTTATATGCGCTCAAAGTTCATTCGATCTAAATGTAAATTTAAAAATTTAGCAATGAAGCGAGAAATAACGAACTGCAAGACAGAAACATGCGATCAATAGAACATATAAAAGTCTTAACCCAAAATTTATGTTTATGTTGCCATAAAAGCTTAAATTTGAAAGTGTTCTTCTATACACTTAAAAAGGTGAAGTAAACGCAAATAAAAAGAATTAAGTTGTCTAGATTTCTGGGGGTTAACACAATCTGTTGTATTGGAGCATTAAGCGAATAAAATTACAATCATTCATCTGGGAGTACTAAGACAACACTCTTCAAGCAATAAAAATTTAAGTCGCACATTTTGACAACACAAAGAGTTTGTTGTTTTCGTATACACAAGGTAAGCCAATTATTAGAAGGGGCATGAAGTATTCACACGTAAATTACATACAAACCGAAGTATATAACGTATTTCCATTTATTAAGTAGCGGTAGCTACTGTATGTTTTCACCCTTCCTGTCCGTCCGTCTATACACTATACGCACCTAGATACAGCCAGCTGCACCTAGATACAGCCAGCTGCACCTAGATACAGCCAGCTGCACCTAGATACAGCCAGCAGGAGTGGGACTTCACGGAAAAGGGAAGGTGGACCCATAGACTAATACCGAATGTAACAACATGGGTACAGAGGAAACATGGAGAGGTTAACTTCCAATTGACACAATTCCTGTCAGGTCACGGGTGCTTTAGAAAGTATCTGCACAGGTGTGGATTTACAGAGTCACCTTTCTGTACGACATGCGAGAGTGAAGAAGAGACTGCGGAACATGTGCTTTTTGTCTGCCCCCGCTTCGAACAGGAGCGCGTGGGGCTGAGGACTGTGAGTAGTTTAGATCTGAATGCCGAAAACATAGTTTCAGAGATGTGCCGTGATGAAGATGTATGGAAGGTTGTGGATAATGTAGTTGCAGAGATAATGGGAAAGCTACAAAGAGCATGGAGAGAGGATCAACGAAGAGTGACAGTTGATCTGAGAGAGTAGGTGCGAAAGCACAGCCCTTCCCCGAAGTAATGCTGTGAGGCGGTTCCGGGGAGATGAGGCATGGTGAACAAGGTGGGGGTTTTAGTTGGTAAAAATCCAACACTACCTGTATCCAAGAAGATCAGGTGCCTTCTGAAGGTTTCCCCCATCTATAAAAAAA
>CM055404.1:149457047-149489864 GCA_029228625.1 Pseudolycoriella hygida | reverse complement strand
CACCTAGATACAGCCAGCTGCACCTAGATACAGCCAGCTGCACCTAGATACAGCCAGCTGCACCTAGATACAGCCAGCTGCACCTAGATACAGCCAGCTGCACCTAGATACAGCCAGCTGCACTTAGATACAGCCAGCTGCACCTAAGGAATCAACTTCTTTGACTTTGCTATCCGACACCTCACTGCGAAAGAGTTGGTGCCTAGGGTAAACACATTCGAATGTCTTTTTGACGTAGAAAGTGGGGCCATGACGAAATAATGGCGAAAATATTAACTATAATTTTGCAATTTCCAGCAAAGAAAATGCTTCCATCTCTTTAAATAATTTTGATGATGATGATGATGATAGCTTTCCCTAGACGGTAGCACATTGCAGTAATAACAGTAATAACACTTCATGGTGAGTCAATTGCGGCTTACGTCACTCTATTTCTTTAGTTAACATATAGAACTCGTGCGTCGCTTATTCTTTAAAAAATTGCTTACTCAATTAACTGACAAAATTTAAAGTTATCTCCGAACGCCATCTTGTAGTAATTTCAATTTTTTATTGGAATTTGTTCGTATTAAAAAACCTACATCTGTGTCAAACTGCACAAACATGTCAAACGAGCATGAAAATTGTTATAAAACCAATCTATATACTAAATCCAATGGAAATATTGCACTTTAAGGAACACCAAGCACGGCACAGCCACATGAAAAGAAAATGTCAATGTTAAAGCAAACCATTTTCGAAATGAAACTTGAATTTGAATTTACCTTTGCGTAGCCACAAACAATGAAGGAAGTGGAGTCATGTTAGAACTGTTGTTGTTGTGCTGTCATGCGGCTAAATCGGTTAAATAGAAGTTATGGTGAAGCAAATGAACAAAAAGCCAATGTAACGGGTGTTACTAACTGAAAATCTTATATTTTATGGATCAACTCGATAAAATTGTGCTTCATCACGGTGAGCTTGAACGTAGTTATACTTAAAAGTCGCTGCCAATCAGATTTTATTGCTGATTATGAACGAGTTCGAAACTACTTTTAGTCGATTTTTGTATAGAAGACCACCATGGGGAAGCTTTGCGCACTTCTCTAGCTCACCGGTGAGAGTGTTTCTGAGTTAGCCTATAGTCTAAGCTTTCTAATGATACCAAACATGTCATACATCAGTTACGACAAGTATCTTTTTTGTTGAATCTTGTGGGTCAAACTCAAGGAACTCGCAAATATTCAAAAATGATCAAGTAAAAAGCTATTTTTGCCTCACAAAACTGCAATATTAACATGTCTGTATAAGTATGTTGTGATTACAGCCAGTTCAGACAAGATACATATAGTTACTGACTTCATTTTATCATAGCCAGTGGCACTTTTCCGGCCCAACTTGAGCCATAAGCCATTTTTAGTTAATTTTCTTCTTTTTTTTGTTATTACAGTGATCTTTTTGGGAAGTTTGATAATTCAAAGCAAACTTGGCGTGCGATTAATAAACTTATTGGTAGTGATAAACAACGCAGCACGAAACTCAATATTAAACAGAACAATCTTCCTGTTGAAGATGAGCGTGCAGCCATTCTGTTTAATGATTTTTTTGCTGAAATTGGCGCTAAACTGGTGGCTGATTTATCGGATGCAGATGTTTCTGACCCTTTCAAGTTTGGCACCCTATCTGACAACAGTAACTCCATTTTCATGAATAGTGTTTCTCATCGTGGGATTTCGAACTGGATCCAATCCTTGAATATTAATAAAACACCTGGCTGTGATAATATATATGTGATATCTGTGAAATGCTGTGATCTATTTATATCATCTCTTCTGGCGGACATCTACAATTTATGCCTGTCTTCTGGCAATACCCGGATTCTTTGAAAAAAGCTAATGTCACCCCGGTTTTTAAATCTAGTAATTCATCGGATGTTGCCAATTATATGCCAATATCTGTTCTGCCAATTATGAATAAAATCTTTGAGAAACTGATATTTTCAAGCATTGTAGGTTTTCTCAACTCTTCTAGTTTCTTTTACTGTAAGCAGTATGGATTTAGATTCCTCAGTGGCACTCACATAGCATAGCGCTATTCGAGTTAGTTGACTATATACCTTTCCATGTTGACAAAGGCAAAGTTGTTACTGGTCTTTCTTTAGACCTTTCTAAGGCCTTTGACACTGTCAACCATGCGTTATTATTGGAAAAGTTATCAATTGCTGGAATAAGAGGTTTGGCGTTGGATCTGGTTACTGATTATTTGAGCAATAGGTTTCAGCGTGTTGTGGCGAATGGTTGTGAAACTCCTTGGCTGAAGGTTAATTTGGAAGTTCCTCAAGGTAGCGTTCTGGGGCCACTCTTCTTCTTGATCTTCATCAATGACTTGAATCTTCTAAAGCTAAAATCGCAGCCTTACTTGTTTGCAGATGACTCCAGCATTTTTTCCACCTCAATTTGCTTTGCTAACAATATAGAGGGTGCAAATGATGACCTGAAACTGCTCTCAGAGTTTTTTTGATGCTAACAGACTCACGGTGAACTTTAAACTATATTTGATAACGAATTGAATTTTCCTTGAATCTGTATGGCCGGTTCAGGAGTTTATTTATTGATTATGTTGATTATTCTACCCTGGTACCATGACCTCCTGTCATCCCTACCATTGACCGACTTGTAGTGAGATATAAACCTTCCCTAGTGATTAATGTCTGAAATCTTTGGATTTCTTTTTGATTTTTTTTATATTTCATTGATATTTAATTTCCCTTGATCTTAGTTTTTCTTTTGATTTTGCCAATTTATTTTTGATATTTCAGGTTCCTTTTAATTGTATCATAATGGAACCTTAATGATATTTCAATGATATATCTTGTTCTTCAAGTATCAACAAGTAAATTTAAAAGCACGTGTTTGTAACTTTAAGCAGAAAAAATTGCAACTTACTTTAAAAACTTACTATCGGAACAGATAACAGCCTCTTTCTCCCTCTACATTTTCGCTGAGAAAACCCTTGCGAGACTCCCAAGGCTAAATGACACATCCTTTCTCGATTCTCCTTGCGGCTTGCGTTTCTTCAGAGGCTTTTGATCCGTTTGAGGAACCTGTGGGTTAACTTCCGGTAGACTGTCATGCCACCCGTTCAGCCATGCTTGGTATGATAGCCTCATAGTGCCTCACAAAGACGTTTTCCGGTCACATCCGGTAAGAAATAATGTACGAAAATCTTCGCTTTGTCTTGCTATAAACAGAAGAATGGTAAAAATTTCATCTCGTTTACGAACGACCCGGTTTTCATAAATAAGTCAAATCCTTTATCAAAAGTGAATGAATGTCACGAATGTCACTGACAAAAATACGTTTCTCGGTTAAGGAACTGACAATTAAGTTTTAATTTAACAATTTTCACACGAATCATGTCCCGAAAATAATTATTAATCTTTCTTTACCGAAATAAGGAAATATTTTCGGATATTATGCTTTGGCTTAATCGTTCACACATACAACATTTACCATTAAATTTTATGTTTGGTTGGGCAAATGCTAATAACATTTACAGCGTCATTATGTTAAATAGAATTTCATTCCCGAATTGAAATTACTGGCTGGTGTTTTACGAACACTTACGGTATCGCTAAATATTTATGGCAGCCTTGACCTATGAAATCCCATGAACCACTCACTACAAAAGAGCATTTCGCTGCGCGAAATTAAATTTTATGTAATAGCATCTTCAAGAGGCAAAATAGAACATGATTTTATTATGTCTTCGTATTCTTTTCGTTTTAATTGTACGAGACACTATGAGCTCATTACCCGTAGGCTTATCCGGTCGTTTGGTGTTAATAAATAAATAAATAAAAATGTTCTCGTAAAAAGTACCTGTGTGTCTTACTGAAAATGCCGGTTAATAAAATTTACAAATTTTAGCAAGCCTTCTTTGGCCTTTTCTATTGACAAGTTGCTCTTTGAAGCCCATTTGTGACAATATAGATTTGCCTTCGTTTGTATTTCATTTAGATGAAGGAATTTTAAATATTAAAAGCAATTTTAATGTGTCTGCTGAAATGAATGTTGAAATGTCTCGCTATGAGTAGGCATGTGTGCGGGCATGTCAATGTCAAAATCCGTAGGCGACAAAGTCCAGACGAAAAGTCAGGAAGCGTCAAAATCCAGAGGTACACAAACCCAGAGGAACGTCCGGATTTTGTAGCTTCCGGATTTTGTATCCACCGTATTTTTAGTGATACTAAAGGCGGCCGTACGTGCATGGTGCTCTGCCCCTTAGACCACGTAAAAGGGATATTCCACCTGGATCCCGCCCCTCGACCTCGCTTTTTTACTTTTCCATTATGTCCACGGCCTGCGGCGCAACAATTAATACATATAAAAATAGGATTCGTATAAGGAAACTGCCGCAGATGAGAAAAATAAAAATTCGTTCATATTTTTTCCGGATTTTGATGCCTCTGGATTTTTCGTCCAGCGACACCTCATTTCTGCACCGCTTCTTTATTGAAGTTACATCAAAATTACATCAATTTACACAATTCTTACATCATTTCTGCGTCATTTGTATCAATACAATATTTTGTGGTGAACATCATTTCTACATCGTTTCTAAATGTCGAAGTTATATGTTATTAGAAAAGTTTAGAAACGACTTTTATTCATCATTTTTACATGAACTGACATCATTGGACCCGTACGAAGTACAAAGGTCCTATGTGTTTACTACAAACAATTTTATTGTAACACAGAATAGGTCGAGGCGAGAGTTGGTGGGATACATTTGTTATCGTCTAGAGATGACGAATCAGCGAAAGAAAAAGTCTGAAGAAAGAAAACTGCTGCACCTATCACACTAAAGTTTTTTTCCCTGAAAAGTGCATTTGATGATGATATGAAAAGGTAAAAAGGCAAATGCATGAAACACATTAGCAATTATAATTGTAACGAAATCCACGAATTCCAACCAAAAATCAACAATTGAGAAAATCGGTGTGTTCGTTGATGATTTCTCATATATTGGAAATGGGACATTCGGCAGCGAATTTGTACAAATTTCCAAATTATTCCAAATTATTTTGAGCCAATATATTTTATTCACATCTCAAATGACACAATTTTTCCTCACACATTCATTAAAAATATAAACATTTTCATCAAAATCACCAATTGTCAACACAGAACTGCTGCAGAATTAGAAATATTTCTAATTTTCGACAATCGCCTTTGACAATTGCTGATTTCGTAAAAATGACGAAATACAAAGAAATTGCTGGGTTCGACAACGCATAAAAATGCTAATGTGTTTCTACACAAAGGCAAAACCGAGTACGAGGTGTAAGAGGAGGGGTCAAAACCGAAAAACCATGTGGACATCGCTATTGCATGATCCGCAAGCATTAGAAGACCATGAAATGGGATGGCAAGTGGTGGGACGTGCTTGCTTGCCACGCAGAAAACCCGGGTTCGGTCCCTCGGAATGTATAGGATTTTTCTGTAATAAATAATTGATATGGATCATCCCTAACTAAATCTAAGCTCTTAAATTGGTTAGTTTAGGTATTCGATGCCCGAAATGCAAATTTAAGTACACAAAAATTATATGACGTCACTCACATATGGACGGAGGCGAAATTTGTGTACTTTCACCACGGTTGGTGATGCTATCTTGTGAACGATCACGAAATTGATGGGAAAAATCGTTGACAAGTTCAATTCCAACTAGTACTTCGTATATGGCGTCATACTGGAAATATGCGTACAATGACACTATGAAGAACGAAGTACAATGTATGAACGATGATGGCCGGACATAATATATGTGAGGCTCGCACGAAAAACAAGCAACATCATCACCATGGAAATGCCGAACTTGTTAGCCATGCTATCCTCCCAGCATCGTCGATGATAGTAATTAATACTGAACAGTATAGAATAAGACTAAGTTTCATTTTCAAAAGTAAGATGAACAATAGCAATAGAAAGTCTTTGATGCTTGCGTACTACCAGTTCTCACGTATGGAGCCGAAACTCTTACCTTGACGGAGGTGTCGTCGAACAAGCTCAGAGTAGCACAACGAGCGATGGAACGTAGTATGCTAGGAATATCGCTCAGGGACAAAATGACCAATGAATGGATTCGTCAACAAACATGTGTCATGGTACGGATCGCGACGCTTAAGTGGAACTGGGCAGGACATGTGGCAAGGTTGACCAATGATCGATGGACAAAATTAATTATGCAATGGAGACCACCCAACACAAGACCATTGGGAAGACCACCTGAGAGATGGGTAAACGGCATCAAAATGATCGCAGGTACAACATGGCAACAAGTGGCAATGAATCGAGAGAGTGGAAGAAGCGAGGGGAGGCCTACATCCAACAGTGGATATAAATGGCTGTAGAAGAAGAAGAAGTATAGAATACAGAATGTAATGTAATTGTAGTAATATTATAAGATGTAAATATCCATACACCTAAATATATTAAAAGACCATTAAAAAATTCTCATCTGCCGATAATTTTTTTTCTTTACTGGGAAGTCGTTGATTCATCAGCACACCCGTGTAGCCTAGTCGGTAGTGCATTGGCTTCAAACACCAAATGTCCCGGGTTTGATCCCCAGGAAGTACATTGAACATCTAGTCTTTCTAATCTCCCCAGAATTTGATACCACATCTATTAATTGATCCTAATAGATGTTACGGCCGAAAAATCAAGAAATCCAGTCGATTTCTAATAACACATCGCCATTGCTACACATGAGCAATCATGACAACAAGATGTAAACGCCATCTGTTAGAAAATTTGAAAATCAAAATGTGGGCAATGCACAACGTGCCCATTAGAGACTTAGGTGTGCAGAGTATTCCTCTGCTTGCAGGGGAGTTGCTCTGTCACTTACTCCAACCAACCAACCAATCATCACCACACAAGTCTATCTACAAACAATAAGAAAATTTACAAAAAACTCTTCATGTTTTCGGATGAATAGTTAATGGAGTTCGGTTTTAGCAGCGATTTTATTGTCGTTCCGTTCATTTCATTCAAAGTCGTTTCATTGTTTCGTTTATTGTTCTGAACAAAATGTTGAAAGTTGAAATATTTTTAACTCGTCAGCTGTCCATAACAGACGACTATTTCTTGAAGGGAGGCATGGACCAAATCAGACAAATCCGTATAATGTGGGAGTTGAGTTGAAAAAAAGCCAAGAAAAAGCAGACGTCTTTTGTTTTTACAATAATTTTTTTCAAAAGCAACATGAATTGTAATCGCTGAAAACTTATTAGGAATTTTGCATCAAGTACTTTGAATCCGAAGTAAAGAATGAAAACATTATGTGTAATGAAGCTAAATTGTTTACTCACACTTTTCATTCAAGTTTTTTTCCTACGATAACTTTTGCGACATGAAATAAGAAAATTTGCTTGATGGTTTTATTTTCCCCTCATAAACAAGCAATAAAAACCAACAATTTTTTTCTCTTCCTTCTTGCAAGCCATATGAAATGCAAATACAACTCCAATTATGGGAGATAATCTGCTGTGGAAGTGAAATTTAAGTTCGACTTTAAATATTTTCCTCGTTTCATTCTCATTTAAATGAAATATGTGCCAACCGCACCAAACGCGTTACATAAATAATGTATCTACTCAACAATTTCTCAGTGGTTTTAGCTTTGGGTGGTTTGTAAATTTGTAGAAAATGTAATAAAACCACTTCAGTTGCTTTGTATTGCGATAAAAAAAAATAAGTCGAGGAATTCTTTTGGAGCTGTGTTGTTACAATTGGATGTAACTTTCAAATAAAACGTGATGTTCATATCTTATATTTGAAATCTAATTTATTCAGTTAATTGAATATCCATTCGTTCGATTCGATTTTAGATAAAATATTCCTGACAATATCAAATATTTTGTGAAAGGGAGAAGAGGAAGAACATCTGTTATTTGAGCCATGGAAATCGACTAGGTGGCATGGCGCTAGAAAAATTATGCTCATTGGATCCTGGAGCGCGTTCGAAACTAAAATTCTCAGTGAAACCTGAGCAAAATTGAATATTTTAGACAAGTTTCTGACATAAACCGTTCAGTAACTAAAATGTTTCACTGGGTTTCCTTGAATAAAAATATTTGACAATATTTCAAAATTTATACCATCAAATTGTCTTTCATGCTTTAAAAATTAATTTATTACCTTCAATAATCGTCCCTCGCACTCCTAGCCACTATACTGACAATTTTAATTCAATTGACGAACTATGTTTACTAACGATGGATGGCAACAACAAACATTCTTCATGACATTTCTCACATTCTTCACGACCGATTTTGGCCATGAACAATCTAACCTTAAAGTTAACAATGACAGTATTAACTGAGCAGTTCTGTGAAACATTTTACTTCTCAAACGCGCTCTTGGATCTTTTAATTCAATCAAAACTGTATGTAGAGTGCACTCACCACGAGAGAGAGAGAGAGAGTGTAGGGTAGGGAGGCCCATTAAGGGTGATTACTTGAAATGAGAAAAGCAAGTACACATAAACAAGAGACGTCAATACGTACAGACAGTTCTTAACGAAAATAAATAGCAGCACAGTCTATACATTTGACATTTGAATCGGACTAAAGGAGCAGTAGAATAAATCGCGTAAGGTTTGTTTGAAAGTCAACTTGACAGAAATAACAATAATTTTGCTAAGTTTAGCTTCTAAATAAATCTTCCGCGATTTATTCTGATCGGAAGCTAATATAACTACTCCTTAACTTATTTCAGAATTCTGACATTTAGAGTTCATATTATCGACGCTACGAAGATAATAGTTGTCACACTTTTCGTTGAGGGCTAATTGCAACGATACCGTCACCTGGGTAACGAATTTCATGTCTTTCACTCTTTCAAAGTGATTCATATTAACATGAGACAAAACCCATTCGTTCCCCAGGTGACAGGGTAACGACAATGTATGGGTTACCGATGGAATTAGCCTGAGATATGTCATGAGAAGAGCAAGCAAAGGTGTACTGTTCATCACGACTGCAGCGCCACCTGCCGAAAGAACGGACAAAGAAATGCAGTGCCGTTTTATCGAACGGGCACTTCGGGCAAATGCCCTGGGGCGCCGTGATTTTAAGGGCGCCAAATTTTTAAAAGAAAGGCGAACGAAGGCATGTTCATTGTACATCAACAGAAACATTCCTTTGTCTATTTAACTTTAAAACCCTTACAGAAGAATTCGCTAACATAAAAGCAAGAAACAAAATTGACGCCTTATGTGTGCTCTGAATTTAAAAAAAAAAACGCAAAAATGTACAAGTTGACGCTGCGTTGACTTGTCCGTTCCCTCATTCAATCAAAATTTAAATTGTGTAGCGTGCTTAAGGTGTGAATATGATTTGTATTACCAAAGTATAATGCACGTTTTAAAAACTAATTGGCCACAAAAAAAAATTGCGGCAAATTTCTGGCTGCCCTAAAGCGTTAAAAAGGTAAAAGCGGCAATGATGAAATTAAAAAAAAAACAGGACCACGAACAGCAACCTATAACCATTCAGCTGATACGCAGAGGTGGCACTATTAATTCGAGACGTGAACGATAGCGACACAGAATTTTTATACTATCGGTCACACGTACTCATTATAATACGGTGATGACATATTCAACCCTTTTGGCGGGCCAGGTGGAACACCAGCTATAGACAAAAACATCTGAGCCACAAAGTAACAACTGAAAAGGAAAAAAAAGACTTTTGATGAAAGTGTTGAAATAGTAAGAGAGGCAGCTCCGCACTGTAGGATAGATTTAGTCTGTCTCAGTCCAATCAACGTGCACCTAGGTGCACCTGATTGCACCTCACTGCACCTAGCTGTACTTCACTGCACCTAGCTGCAATTTACTGCAACCAGCTGCAGCTAGGGAATCAACTTCTTTGACTTCATTCTCTATCTTTACTATATCCATGTCAACAGTTTATTATTTTTTCAGTCTTCCTGTCCGTCCGTCTATACACCATCACAATTATGACGTCACAAAAATTAAGTCGTAAAAATGACGTCACAAATATGGCATTACAAAAATGACGTCATAAAAATAACATTACAAATATGACGTCACAAAAATGACGTTACAAAACCATGTCATAAAAATGACGTCGCAAAAATGATGTCACACATATAACATTACCTATTGCAACTAGCAATTTGCAAGCACAAAATTCAAACCAAGATGTCGCTCTTTGAGGAGCCTGATTCAATAACAATAAGCGATTCAGCCACCATATTACTATCGTGATCATCCGTTAAGTATATGAACATGAACAAATGAACATTAACGTTACTCACCTTGGGCCCTTTTTCCAATAAGCGAGAAGTCATGTGATGTTGTCTCAAGGGTTGTCTCCGCTTCTCGAAAATATGAAATAAAAAGAAAGGGTTCTTGCATGTTCAAAATAGTAACACCTTTATACGCCGCCACAACGCTGACACTCGCACTTGCTTGCTTACGTACATTGACGGTGAAAAAGGACTTTTTCGTTTACGTCGGGACTCCTCAGCTCGTTCGTTCGGGGCGAGATGTGAAAGTATTTTACCTTGAATTTTACCGGTTTATACCGATATATAAAACTCTTTATGTAGTTCTTGAGTCGTCACACACCCCCAATCGGAAAGTTTTACAAAATTATCCCAATGAATTTGGCGAATTTCCAGGCAAGAATAAATTTGAAAAAAATAAGAAAATTAAAAGTCGTATTCCGTTTAGATTTTTAATAACAACAAATAAATTCGCTTCACGATTTGCATAAAATAAAGTAATAATGGAACATTGTGCCAAACTTTTCCACAGCTAAATTGTTCCAAAAGTTAATCAAATACTTTTTTCGAAAAAATGGTTCTGCAAATGTTATTGAAATGAATTGACCGTCGCTTTTGAGACAGCTTTTAACTGCGTTCAATGTGTTTTTAACATCACTATCAGTTGCTTCAGACACCGACCATGGGCTGGAATCTTTCGTAAATAAAACATCCAAGGCACTTTTCTCTACAATTGTGTCGAAGAATCTATCGAATTTCATAAAGCGCATATCAGCGCACACATAATTGATTTGAGGTGGAGACTTGGAGCTTAATTTATCTATAGATGTTTCTGCGAAGTCCATGGATGTGATGAACTGATAAGAGTCATTGTATAAGTCAATTGGAAGATTGCTGTTGCCATTTCCTGGGAATTATAAAATAAAACATAAGCTAAAGGTTTGGCTCAAGTATCAGAAATGTTTTTCGAAAACTCTACGTTTTTTTGATACATTTTACCGTGATTTAAATAAGAACTTTGTTCTTCTGCGCAGGTATTCGCGATGTTAAAAACTTGCGCAGAAGAACAAAGTTATTATTTAAATTGCGGTAAATGGAATTCAATTTTTTCTAATTCTTTTAACCCCAGCTACCAAGTTGCGGGAGTGGGCTTAGCCCGCTCTCAAATTCCTCAAGTCGAACCAAAAAATTCATATGTTCAAATAAATATTTATTAAGAAAAAATACTAGATATAAACAACAAAAACCTCTTAAAAGGTAGAGTATGACGCAGTCCGTGAGTCTACTTCCAAAATTAATGATATCGCTTGAAGTGACGCTATCGCTGGATTATACGCAGAAGTTGTTTGAATAGAAACTTGTGTTCAATGTTTTAATTTCCTGAAAAATTACAGTGCTGTTTTCAAAACAAAATTACGTTGTGTTACAAAAATTTCGTCACAAATGCCGGACCCACCAGCGGAATAATTTTTCAACACTTTAAGTTTTTACACGTAAAAATTTAAATTTACCTTAAACAATCTACACAATAAGAAACAAAAGTCAAATTTTTGCAGCGCAAAAACTGAAAGTACATTTCGTCGTTGGGTCCGGCATTTGTGACGCAATGTAATTTTGTTTTGAAAACAGCGCTGTAATTTTCCAGGAAATTAAAACTTTGAACACAAGGTTCTATTCAAACAAACTTCTGCGTATTATCAGTCGTTTTGGAAGTTGTCAGTTGTTGAAAAAATTTCTATTTTTTGAAAAAAATTTTCTCCGAAAATAAATTTTCTCAAAAACAAAAATTTTTTCTTAGAAAAAAAAATTTCACCGAAAAAAATTGTCTTCGAAAAAATTCTCCAAAAATATTTTCCTTCTACAAAAAAAATTTCTCCGCAAGAAATTTTCTCCAAAAAAAATTTTTCTCCGAAAAAAATTTTTCTCCAAAAAAATTTCTTTGAAAAAAATTTTTCTCAAAAAAAAATGTTCTCCAAAAAATTTTCCTTAAAAAAAATTTTCTTCGAAATAAAATTTTCAACAAAAAAAATTTTTCATCGAAAAAAATTTTCTTTCCGAAAAAAATTGTTCTCCAACACCATCGGAACACTTCGTATCACCTTCGGCTACCTTCCGAATACTTTGCGTCACCTTCGGCTACCTTCGGAACACTTCGTGTCACCTTCGGCTGCCTTCGGAACACTTCGTATCACCTTCCGCTGCCTTCGGAACACTTCGTGTCACCTTCCGCTGCCTTCGGAACACTTCGTGTCACCAATTCTTCTCAGTGATTTATATAACTTTTCGAAGAAACCAACTCTCTAGGTATTCTTATTTAGAATTTAGCAAAAAAACCAAGATGCTGTCACTTTGACAGCTGGCAGCCATTTTCTTATGATCCCAAAAAATTCTCCTGATGAAACTCTATAACTTTCTAGAAGAAACCATCTCTCTAAGTAGTGTCATTCCGGAGCTAAAATTCGAAAATCGAAAAAGCATAAACGAAAATCCAAGATGGCGCTGCTATGACAACTGGCAGCCGTTTTCTTATGATCTTAAAAAATTCTCCTGATGAAACTCTGCAACTTTCTAGAAGAAACCATCCCTCTAAGTAGTGTCATTTCGGAGCTAAAATTCGAAAACCCAAAGAAGCACAATTTGTACCTAACAAAAATCCAAGATGGCGTCACTTTGACAGATTTCTGAAAATCCCAAAAAATTCTCCTGACCAAACTCTATAACTTTCCCGAAGAAACCAACTCTCTAGCTATTGTCACTTCGGAGCTAAAATTCGAAAGCTCCGAGCATTACCTAAAAAACCCTCAAAATTGACCACTTTTCCACATGCCACGGCTTTTCCAGAATTTTCCCGGAAAAGCGGCACATGCAATTTTTCATTTGGGGCCGAGACTGACGTTCCCTGAAAATTTTAAGGAAATCGTTAGGGCGGTTCTCGAGAAAAAAAGAGTAGATAGATACATACATAGATCGTTGACACACAACACAGGAATGAAATTGTTATTACTTTCAAAGATAATTTTACCATTTTTATATCGAAATTGGTCATCTGTGATTGGCGATAGCTCTTTTTCAACCGATTTTGATGTCTTCGCGTTTTATTTTGACGTTTCAAAGTGAATTTCAGTACAAAAATTCGTTCATCGCCTTTCCGCAAAAATAATCAACTCGATTTGTGCGATGTCGGCTTATGTCAAATTTTACGGTATTTCATGATCCGACAAGCACACTATTTTTCATCGCTTGACAAATTATAAAATCCTTATGAAATTTGGTATATATTGACATAAGCCGACGCCGCACTAATGTCATGGATTCAATAATGCAGACAACACTGTCAATGCGTACATTGAATGAAGTGAACGCGCTAATTTTTCGGATTTCATATTTGGTCCTCAAAAATGATGATCGAAAGTAAATATTGGCTTCATTCTTTCGCTTTCACCCCAACCAATCGGTTACATTTCTTTAATTTTCAGCCCTTATTTGTGGACTGAAAATACAAACCTTCCGCAGCATGTGTAATAAAAAATAGTATGAGTAACTCAGCTCTAAAGTAAAAAAAACTCAAACCGTGTGATTGCCGCCCTCACCTTCGGTTCGCTCTGAAAACTTCACACCGATTTTTTGGATTTTTTTACTTTCGCCGCTTGTTATCCAATACCTATATTGAGCAATGATATGTCAAATTGTCATTTCCGCCGACTTTCTTGTCGCGTTGTCGATCACGCGACAGAAAAGAATATGGGCGATTCCATTGGTAGGTCAAGAGGGAACGTTGTTTCCTTGCCAAACCAGACACACACGAGACTTGTGTTGTAAGAAAGAAGTTTATACTAAGCTTTTATCTGCAACTCGTCCGAACATAAGAAGTCTCATATTTGCATATTTTAGCCATTAGAGCGTTCCCTACGTAACGAATTTTCCACTTTTCGGTGGAATTCGTAATATGCTCTTGCGAGGCATACCTATGTCTCCTCTCGTCGTACTCATAACTTCTGCACTATAAGCTCTGGTTCACTGTTCGCAAATCCGTTGCAAGTTATTATAAAACCGCTGACTTACCTACGATGAGTATGCTGTCGGTTTTAGGTACATAACGATTGAATAATGATTGGAAACTGCTGTATCCTCCACACCATTCGTAATTTTCTTCTTGAGCGAAGCGATTGTTCCAATAATTAAGCGAATGATAATCGGAATTTTCGCAAGGTATGAAAGCCATTGTGCCACGAGATAATGATGAGGAAAGCTAATTTTGAAACTTTTGGCGATATGCTTCACACTCACATTCAAAGCTGAAATCGAAAGTTTTCAATGAATGTATTAAAGCTGTTCAAGTGAAAGGAAAAGTTTGTTAACAAAAGACTTGTCGATGACTTTTTTCGCAGTTTCAAGAGGATGAACGAATTATTTATTTTCACCAAAGGAAGTTAGTTACACATGACATTAATTTTATTCGTTTATTCATTAACAAATACTTTCACATCGTCTCACTAGCGTTTAAGTTGATGTAGGTTCTCACTCAGTATAGATATTGATTCAGCCAATGAATGTGTAATTTAAAACTTTTTTGTTCTTTGCGAAAATCTCACCTTTGGATTCCCGTCAGATATTTATTTGTTTATTTGCAGCAAAGCTCCATCAAACTTTTAGAAAAACTGTCAAATTATTGCCCACAAAATGAAATGCTTTCTCAATATCTCGTGGCATTTATTACAACTACACAACATGTTTCGCATATTTCGCGGTTACACGATGCGCAAAAACACATTTCAAGTACACGATTTACGTGAGCATTTCAATACGAAAATTCTCTCCCAAAGAGTGGGATACTTTTAGCGTAAAATAACAAAAGTACTCACAATCAACGTGTATATCTTGAATGAACATACGCTCTGAGTGATGATGTTTTTTTTACATGAGCGACCAGATACATAATTTTCTGATGAATTTGAGTATAAACGGTGCCGACCGACCGGCATCTCGAACGTCACGATTGTAGTAAAGATTTAGAAATTTACAATAATGTGTGTTCATGAATGAAACATAAGCAAAGACCCGTAATCAGAACAGTGGTAAAAAGACTCGAACGTATCCAAATAAAAATGAGCAAGCAATTCATTGTTTTATGTTTTTTTCGAACTATAAGAATTTAAAATAGAAATTATCCAAATTAATGTCAAAGGTCATATCCAAGTACGTCTTACCTCTTACTACATCTGAGGCCATTGATTTCGTTGGCTGAATTGTTCTCCCTTGCACCATATCACAGAGGACCTAGTTTATTAAAAAAATCCTGAAAGTATTTTCCCTAAAATGTAATTTTCCCCAACTTTTCTTCCTTTTTCTCGCCAAACACTTGTTCTTTCAAATTTTATTCTCTGCAAATTTGCCTTTGAAAGCAAATATTCTAACTTCCATAGTTCTAGAGACATGGGTCATCCCGCCCAATTCTAGACGTGGTCATATTGCAGAATTAGGTCATTTTCCCCTGGAACACGTGTTCTCTAAAATTTTATTCTCTACAACTTTGCCTCCGACAGTAAATCTCCATTTTGCATAGCTGAGCGAAAACCCGTCTTTTTCACCACAAGCAGATTGTCAAACGGTCTACAGTTCGAAAGGGATGAAGATAGAGCTAGGTTCTTGGCACTTTGGAAACCCGAGTCAGGAGCATGGTTGCACGCACTGCCATCACGGTCACTTGGTTAGTTAGAAAACAATGCCTTCCTGAACATAACATCCTGAAACGAGCACTGGTATCGGCGGATGTTCTCGGACTGACAAGAACCGGCGCGCGGAAGACGGGTCGTCGGAATGACTCTGATCCATTCGTCGAATGGTCGAATTTGGGACACAGATACGCTGGTGGATTTCTTGTTCGGGAGGCCAGAAATGGTCGAGACTACGTCCTCCGAGATCACATGATGAAAATTCCAGTTATTTCACGCGCTCTTGATGCAAGTAGTCAATGTCAGAACTGTTGTCTGCTTGATTGGTCCCAGTTCCCAGACCACCGAGCCGATTTTCACAAAAAATCTTTTCCCAGTTCTGTGAGGTCAAATGCTTCCATTCGACACCAAAATCAGCAATTTCCGTGTTATACTTGCTGACATATTTGCGAAAAAGTTTCACCAACCCTCGAACATCCATATTTTTTGACACTTTTTCGACCACATGTCAGATACTACTTAACCAATTTTACTCATCTTTGAAGTTGAATCATGGGACAGTTTTGGGAGATCGGTTGAGCCGTTTAGAAAGAAAAAGTGAAAACGAACGGATGGACGATCTGCCTCATGTGTTATAGGGGCACATTGTACACACGTAATAGAAAAATCGCCGAAATTGAAAGACGCCAAAAGAACTTCAAGACCGTTCAAAAATTATGTCACGAAAAAGTAGCATTTTTCTTCCTTCGCCACCTGTCACACAGAGCCTCAGAAAAAACATATGAAGGGACCCGCACGTATCAGAATAGATGTGGCAAACAGAGTTGTTGACGTTACGAAAGACTCGAACGTATTTAAGTCAATATTGCCTTAACTCTTCAGTGTATGAAATGACGTCCACATTAAATTGTATTGGAAATTGCCGAGAGGGCAATATTGAAAAACCCGTCCGAAGAAAAGCCTTCCGAAAGTACAAAATTGACCTCCAAACAGACAGAAATGTACATCTTAATTTTTTCTACAACAAAGGAAAAAACCATTTGTTTTGTCTAGGGCAGACCTTAGGACCGACCTAGGGCTATAAGGAAATGCCTCGGACACATACTTCCATAGACAAAAATATTTCCCTCAATTTGTTCTGCCACATAGCAAAAAAAAAGTGTTTTTTGGTTAGGGCCGACCTTAGGACAGACCTGAGGACCACTTCAGCCCTAAGCACAGGCACCCGGGTCCAAATTTGTTTTTGAATATAATTCGGTACTCGATTACCTCTCAAATAGAAAAAGAATCAACATAATCAGTTGGGATGGTTAGGATTCATCCAGCTTATGTAAGCAAACACGCTGAGCCCTAGTAGAAACTCAGTGTAAGGGTCCTGACTGAGTGAGGGTTTCTAATCAAAACATTTTCTGCCATAAAACGGGAGACAGCCCTCGACCTTTCGATCAAACAAAATTTGAAAGTCGGAAGAGATTTACTCGAGCTTTGTACCAAAAATATGTAGAGCGCTAGCAGAGACTCGTTCTAAGTGCCCTAGCTATATCCTAGGGCCCAATCTCAAAAAAGTTTCTTCTACAAATAGTAGGGTTTTACTCGAGTTATAAACAAAAGTCTGAAAACCACTTAAATGGCCCTAGCTCGGCGGCCCTTGGCCCGACAGTACCCAGTTTCAATCCCATACCGTAAAATGGGGTGAATAGGCACACTTTTGACCTTCACAAATCACAATAACAATATATTTTTCACTTTTTTGCTAATTGGCTTCTTTAAAAACATGAGTTCGTGGGTGCACTTGTGATTAGTAAAATTTCCTACTAAATTTTGGGATGTAATATTCGTCTTTTCATCGAAATTCTTGAAAGAACTTTGATCCTAAAATTCGGGGTGAATAGAAACACGAAATTCGGACAATGATTAAACGTTAATTTTTTCAATAATAACCCCATTCACTACAGTGAACAAGTCGCAGCAAGATTTCCGACTCCTCAACTTCAATAAAAACGGTCTGACCACCAATTTTCTTTACGTATTTTTTTTTTGTGGCGAAAAATTATGGAAGGGCTGATGTTGTGTTTTCGTGCTGCTTTTTTACATGTCATCACTCTCTATAGCTATGGCTGCCTGAAGTATAGCTGGCGTGTTTTTTTGTAAACTTTTCCGTCCAGTTTTCTTTTATAGACTCACGGCATTATTTCTTTTGTTTCTAATCACCCAGAAAAAGAAATATTTGTGACAACGGATCTATTTTTGTATGTTTTAATTTTAATAATATCAACATATCTTATGTAATTTTTTGATATAAGACTTCCACAAACTAATAAATAAACGAAAAAAAGGTCCTCGATCAACTTGTTGTAAAATTTCTACGTTCTGTTAGCAAAGTTTGGCACGGTAATTTATTTTGATACTTCAACATTAAACGAAGACATGACGAAAAGTCATGGCTAGAGTGTTGACAATCTGAAAATGTTGTCAACCTGACGAAAGAAATGTACATAGTCCCAGTTGAAATATTTTCTGTACTTACTTTGCAAGAGTGTAAAATATGAACGACGAACTCTCCAACTTTTCGTTTCAAATCACCCCTGCGTGCCTAGTCACCCCATTTTACGGTATAAGATTTTTCAATTACTTTTCAGGGAAAAAAAAGTTTTTGTGAAATCGATCAACTCTTACTCGATTATGATGCATCAATTATTGTAAACTAATTAACTTTATTGTCAAGTTCATATTTGATGTTAACACTTTACTGCTATAAACGTTTCTTTGAAGCTGCTTTGGAACCATAAGTTTTAAAGAAAAAGTTAAGAAATAAAACTAAATTTAGCGAAATGTTGCCTATAAATAACAAAACGATTGTCTGACTGTAACCACAACTTAACCATAGCGATGCAGTCGAATAGGCAATGACAATAAAAAACTGAACAATTTGCACGATCGTTAAATATTTCTTCCACCAAAGGTACTGTTTGTATTCCGGACCGAGAGATGCAAGAAAGTAGTAAAAATACATCACCACATGGACTAAAGTGTTTAAGCAGAAAGCCATAATGAATTCTTCTCCAGCCCAATATTTTGCTGACGTCCATATAATTGACAAAGTTAGAAAGTGATGTTGCACATGGAGGAATGTGATTTTATTTTGCTTTTTGCTGAGAACGAAGAACACCGTGTCCAGTAGGTCCAAAACTTTCGTCATCGTCAAATGCCAAACCAGTCGAGAATACAGCGTTGGGTAAACTTGTAATTCCGGTTCGGTTAACCGTGCACAACCGAAAGAAAATAATCTTTTCCAAAAAATTGCTTGAACAACTAACTGTTGCCAAGTGTAAAAGTTGTAGCCCACTTGCACAGCGTTGTATAAAATGATCGGCAACTTTAAATTAATCGCTTTCCGGCTTTTCATAAACTTTGGTCCTAAATGCAATACGAAGATGAGGTATGAAGATAAAATGCTTGCTATAAGCAACGGGCTATCAAATAGCGGCCAACTATCCAGTAAAGGAACTGAAAACATTTTTTATCATTATAAGAATTTAAGATTTAATTTAGCGCTCTTACGTTTTCCTTTTCTCCATGCCTCAAACGAAACTCCAAAAAGCTTATCCATTGGAGAATATTGAATATTGAACGACTGAGCTATGACACACGTTTCCTTTGAGCTCTTCAGTTTTTTTTCATTAGTTCATAAAACGGTGAACAGCTTTTCCAAATCAGTTGTTTCACAGATCTACTTTGCAAACAAATTTTGAATGTTGGCCTCCACGTACAGTATGATTAAGAGAGAGACGGATGCTCTAAACAGGCGCTAAGATTAAAGATGGACTGAAAATTGACGTTTCTTTTGTTTGTTTCTTTGAAAATTGACAAACGTTATTAGTACGCATTTGAACATATTTATCGCTGATGACAAGAAGTTAGCAGAAAGCAGTTCAGGAGCTAAATTGATTTTTTAATGAACTTCTGAACTTATGACAAATTAGTATCGTCCGGTGTCCCTAAGTGCACTATAAATAATTACTAAAAAATAATTACCAAATCTCAAAACTTTCCGAATTTTCCGGGCAGTTTTTCCTATTTATTTGAAGAACTTACTTTTTTCCCTTACTTTCAAACTGGATTTTTCAAAAGAGAATTTTGTTCTGAAGAATTGTTTTTCATTCAATTTCCTATAAAAATGCTGAACACGGGAATAATAAAATCAACTTTTAAAGTGAAATCATAGGCGCGCGGTAGCAATGCGCCCGTGACCCAAGTCCACATACGTACAAAAAATTAAGAAAAAAGTCAAAGTTACATTAATAGGAACATGTTACGTTAGTTAGCTAGTGAGTGGGTTAGTTATTTAGTTAGTTCCAAGGCCATTTGTATGAAAACCGACTTTTTTGGCTCGTGCTCGAAAATGGCTTTTCTTGAAATTTTGCAGGGACCTTCGGGCGGGCATTCTACGCGATATGAGATTTTAAAAAAGATGGAGTACCAGCCTCGTTTGGGCGCCGGGGCTTTAAGAAGACGCCATATAAAAGAATGTTTTGTATGTGTGTGTGTGTGAGTGTATTCAAAGTATGGGTCGAATATGAGCAAAATTTTTGGATTGTTTTAGGATGGAGGGAGATAGATGTTTGGTGTCACAGGAAAAGTTGATGGGTTGGGTTTGTAGTGTGTCAGGGTGACCAACAAAATGCCGACGGTGGTATGGGACGGACTTAGGAAGAAAATTAATTTTTTTTTGTTGAAGATAGATGTTTCGTGTCAAAGAAATTTTTTTTTTCGCCGAAAATGTTTTCCGCTGAAATTTTTTTCGCCGGAAATTTTTTTTTGCTGGAAATTCTTTTACGTCGGACATCTTTTTTCGCCGGAAATTTTTTTCGGCGGATATTTTTTTCGCCGGAAATTTTTTCTCCAAAATTTGTTTCCTCTTTTTTTCCAAAACTACTGATATCACAACAAAAACGCTTTTTGAAAAGGAAAGGTGACACAAGTCCTCGTCCTTTCTTCCAAAACAACAGATATCAACGCGGTGACGTGATGCTTAAAGCTTTGAAACTTAAAAAATTCTGTTGAAATGTTTTCATTTTTGATTAAAAAAATGCCGGACCCACCAACGTAATAATTTTTCTACGCTTTCAGATTTCATAGGCAAAAGTTTGGCTCTCCCTACGCCAGACATCATGCGAAGTCAAATTTTTGCGCTGTCAAAGCTGAAAGCACAGAAAAACTATAACACTGGGGGGTCCGGCATTTGTGACGCATTCTTTTAATCAAAAATGAAAACATTCCAAAAGAATTTTTGCGTTTCAAAGCTTTAAGCCTCGCGTCACCCCAATTGATATCAGTTGTTTTGGAAGAAGAGACGAGGACTTGCGTCACATTTCCTTTTTAAAAAGGGTTTTTGGTTGTGATTACCATGTATTGAAGTTCACTTCCAGTGGAAACATTGCTTGATATTGATTGGAGCATCACCTATAAATCTATAAATGTACTGGATTTCTCTTCCATAACATTGAGATTGTGTAACGTGACGGATAATATCCGACGTCACATCGATAAAGAACATTTAAATTCATTAACAAACGAAGAAAATACTCTCAGTTTGAATTCATTAAAGGAAGAGACAAGTGACGAAATCTATTTCTCACGTGATTGTCAATCGAAAATAATATTTTAAAATTGTATCGACCCTATAAAACAAATGTTGTATATAACGAAGTTTTTCGCGCCAAGCTCTTTAATTGTTCACGTACTTTTGTAAAGGCAAAGAAGGCCGAGAGAGATTCATTCTTTACCGAACTTCCGTCACGATAACAAATATATTTTATATCTCGCCGCTAAATTTAAAAAGTTCGTTTCCATTTCACATTTCGTTTAAAATTTATAATTCAAAAATTTGGTAACGACGAACGGCGATAATCATTATCTAACATTTTGCATCGATCAATAAACATTATAACGTTTTGGAAATTGCGAATTTTTATTTTCTTCAACCCGTTTGCGAGACGATTATTTGGCTATGGATGGACATGATGTTCATATGGGTCTTGTACGCATTGGCGAATATCGAAGGACAACGCATGATTCTACATCTAGAGCAAATCGTCAGGGGGCATACTACATTTATCAATTACATAACGGAAAGGTCGTGAGTCGAATAGAAGTTTGAAGTGAATTACAGTCATTGCAAAAGATAGATAAATGATAGATACACGTTTTGTAAGGTGCATTTGAATTGAGAGAACGTTCTGGTATTTTCATTCTTTCTGAGGGGGGTATAAGCATTCTGAATTGAGCCAAGATAAATTCCGCGTCGAGCCAACGGAATTGGCATCATTTCAATTGGAGATCGTTTTTTGTTCGTTGATTGAATCATTTTTATCAAAATTGTTGTATTGCTTGGAGGCGGCCAAATTCGTTGACGAGGCAACGAAGGGAAATGCATTACGTGAGTAATGATTTTATTCGACGAACAAAGTTAGCTGATTGGGACGTTTACAACAATTTTGATAAATTTATGTTTAATGGCCAAGCAATACAACAATTTCATAGAATCATTTTTCAGTTATCAGTGACTGAAGTGAACGAAATTCGAGCATTTAATTTTTTGAGACGAAATTATGAGAGAAATGGTATTTCTGAAACTAAATCTGAAAGAAAATTTTAACTCCACGACTGGGATACGAACCCAGAATCTTCACCTTTCCGGGGTGCTGTTTTCTGTTCGGTTCTTTTCTGGACTAAGCTTATTTATGAGGTATGTGTATGGTAGTTCTTGACCTGGAAGCGTTCCTTCAAGCTTCGTTGTGCTTCCATTTGCGAAGTTCGCAGACTTGTTCAGGTTTGATTCTGGTGTATGGTAATCCTGGTGAATGTCTACATCTACATCTAGCCCAAACAATACCAGACTCATCTTATTCTCCTACAATCTTATATAAAATTTTGCAAACTTTATTTTCCTGTCACATACTTTCCGGTCAGTTAGTTTCGCTTCTCGCATATTAACTTTAAAATGAGGAAAAAATTCATGAATTGAATTTACTATTTTTCATCCCGCAAGACTGAATGCATTAAGAAGTACGAGGTTGGTGTTTTGAAATTATGTTTTAGTTTTATTACGTAAGAGTTCGAAGATCCGAATAGCTATACATGCAACGAAAATTCTGCTATATAAGTTTCTTGTAATCTTCACTGTTGTCTTGCTGCAGTATAAAATAGTCGTGGCCATACTGTGAACTTCCATGTGCAGGCATTTCGTAGTTAATGAGCTTCTTGGAACTATTAGCTTTGACGAAATAGTTCAAAAATAAAATTAAATTGAACGAAGTGTTGGCAATTATAAGCCAAATGATTGTCTTGTTGCGCTTACAACTCAACCAAATTGACGCGATCGAATAGACTATTATTATAAGAAGCTGAACGATTTGTATGACTGTTAAGTATTTCTTCCACCACAGATATTTTCTGTATTGTCGACCGAGAGTTGCAACGAAGTAGTAAACGTACATTACCGGATGAATGAAAGAGTTTACCAAAAGTGCCACAACGAGTTCCTCTCCCGTGAAGTATTTTCCAACCGTCCATAAAGCGGCTAACGTTATAAAGTGATGCTGCACATGAGGAAATGTAACGTGACTTTGTTTTTTGCATAGGATGAAGAAAACCGTGTCGAACAAGTCCAGAATTGCTATCATCGTTCTATGCCAAAATAATCGACATAGTAACGTCTCGAATCGTTTTAGTTGGCTACGTCTAAGTTGCGTACAACCGAAAGATACAAATTGTTTCCAAAAAAGCGGTTCACGAATGCATAGCGTTAAAGTGTATAAATTGTAGCCCACTTGCAGCACATTGTATAAAACGAGGATATACTTTAAATTGGATGGTTTTCTGTTTTTCATAAACTTTGGTCCTACATGCAATACGAAGAAGAGATATGCCAATAAGATGGTAGCAATCTGTAAGGGGCTGCCATAGAGAGGATATGTATCCACTAAAGGACCTGCAAACATTTTTTTATTATTTTGAACTTTGAAATTAGAAGCTAGCTCTTGACACATTTCAATATTCCGCTTTATTTGCCGTAAAGTACAAACAGTTTTCCTAATGGTATGGTGAAAAGGGTAAGTGCCTGGACCAGTTGTTATTTATGAATGATATACCAATAGGTGTCCCAATTAAACACGAACGTCCGGAGATTGATCCACTCGCCCTATATGTCAAAGCATGAAAGCACTAAATCGCATATAGCCAACAACTTCCTAGAAGATTGTAAGGCTGTATCTCATTCGGAAAACAGTGATATGAGCGTTCCTACGTTACATTTTACAATGTTTATTATGAACTTTCGTTCTCGGTAAACGGTGATCGATATTGAATATTCTACAATGTTTATTTAGGTGAAAATTAAGCGAGAAAAATTAACTGAAAATAAGAAAGGCTTTATTGCCCATGTGTCCGGAGGTGGATTCGAACCGGCGATCGTTAGGTTGCTAGCCCAACGATTTAACCAATTCATCCATCCGGAGCGGCAATAAAGAAATTCTTATTTTCAGATACGCGTTCCGAAATTCAACGTAATGTAACAATACCAACAGCCCTACATGACTCACAGACAAGCTAGCATGAGGAACTGTTTGCCACATATCGTTACATTCGCTTGTTATGTTCGTACATTTTACCCAACTACACCGTGGAACTACCCATATACTGTTCATCTGTTCTGTAATTTTAAATGTGACGTGACAAAATGTCAGCCTACTCGTCATTAGTCCTTGATTGCAGAGAGAAAGCCCAAAACAACTCGCTTACTCGAACCTAGGTCCCAAGCCACAGCAACATCGAGGGCAATGAAATTGCAGATGGCTTAGCTAAATCGAAAGCTATGAACGGATTCACAGGCCCTGAACCGTTCGTCAAAACTCCTCCAGCGATCGTTGCAGCCCAGCTGCATTGAAAAATGGAAACACAATACGTTCAAAAATAACTGGAAATCTATTAACCACGCAAGAAAGTCCAAAAACTGCATAAGTGTTCTGTTGTTAAGAACATTTTGCGGTTCAATTCAAATATTCATGTTCGAACGTTGCAAACAGCTCAATAAGCATCAATGAGCGTCGCTCTAGATTCTTTCTTTCACTTAGCAGAAAAAACCTCAGGAGAATGATAGGAATCCTCACTGGACACTGTCTTAACAAACATCTCCACACCATCGGTGTCGTCAACAGCCCTTTCTGCGCCAAATGCGGTGAAATAGAATTAGCAGAACACTTCCAGAGTCAAAACCATCGGAGCATTTATATTACCACACAACATTATATGGAGCATTCCGCCGAAGCTCATTTTGGATTAGCTTAATCGTACTAATAGAATCTAGGTAATCAATGTGGGTATGCACAACAGCCTCACTGGAGGCTTAGATGCGGGACTTCGGTCCACCCATTCTAAATCTAATCTAATCTGTCAGCCATTGTAAAATTTGTGAAAAAAATGCCTAAACACGAGTATTGCCACAGCCACATACATGATTGTCAATATTAAGTTTCAAGAGCATAATGTACTCAGAAATTTCTCTCTCAAACCCAACAATCGTTCTTTTGCCCTCTACTGGTGAGTAAAATACTTATAAAAATATATGACATTCTCACGTTGCCATACATCTCTAAGTATGTACTTGTATGTAAATACCGTCTGAAACTATTGCCCACGACAAATACGAATAGATGTGATGAATCACGTTTATTGCTTTTTAATTTTTCTGAATCCGGTTACATGAAAACAAAGAGAAACAACGCGCTTCTTGTTAACCCACCTTACAGTTATGCACGAGTAGAATCAACCACTTGTCGGTTCATGCTTGTTTTTATAAAATGTCTATTATTCTGTGAATTTGTCACTACCACTGTAAACAACTGGCATTTTTTTTGTGATTTTAGATTGGTATGCTTGACATCGATCATCGATGATAAAGTAACCACATGTCAAAAATGTTGTATTTATAAAACAAACAACTACTACTGATAACAACAACAACAAAAATCCGCCGTTATAACCTGCTCTAGTGAGAGGCTTCATCATTTTTATTTACTGGTTCCAAAATTTTTATTGAGCTTTGCTCATATGGATTCATTTCAGAGATCCGTTCGTTACCGAACATTTTTCACTGCGTCAATAGTAAATTGCACACAAACTTAGTGCCATCTATCATGCTCGGAGCGGTAGCGGAGAGCGTGACGCAGTCCACACACCCCCCCAAAAAAAAGTCCACAAACCCAAAAAACTCCATACAAAAACCTTTGAGACAAGACACGATGTATAGGCGAACTTTTGAGTTTTTTCCCCTCGCCCCCCTCCCCCTCCAAATCACTTAAACTATGTCGCAGCAGCTTTCCAACGAGCCCACACTCATCAAAATCGGTTGAAAACGAGCCGAGATATCGCCAATCAAAGATGACCAATTTCTATACATTAATGGTAAAATCTGCTTTGAAAGTAATAACAATTTTATTCCTGTGTTGTGTGTGAACGATCTATGTATGTATCTATGTATCTATGTATCTATCTAATTTTTTTTTCTCGAGAACTGCCCCAGCGATTTCCTTAAAATTTTCAGGGAACGTCAGTCTCGGCCCCAAATGAAAAATTTCATATGCCGCTCTTCCGGGAAGATTCTGGAAAAGCCGTGGCATGTCGAAAAGTGGTCAATTTTGAGGGTTTTTTAGGTAATGCTCGGAGTTTTCGAATTTTAGCTCCGAAGTGACAATAGCTAGAGAGTTGGTTTCTTCGGGAAAGTTATAGAGTTTGGTCAGGAGAACTTTGTGGGATCTTAAGAAAATGGCCGCCAGCAGTCAAACTGGCGCCATCTTGAATTTTCCCAAGCAATAAATTAGGTTTTTTTTTTGGTTTTCGAATTTTAGCTTCGGAATGACAATACTAAGAGAGATGGTTTCTTCGGGAAAGTTATAAAGTTTGATCAGGAAAATTTTTTGGGATTTTCAGAAATCTACCAAAGTGACGCCATCTTGGATTTTTGTTAGGTATAAATTATGCTTCTTTGGGTTTTCGAATTTTACCTCCGGAATGATAACACTTGCAGAGTTTGTTTCTTATAGAAAGTTATAGAGTTTCATCAAGAGAATTTTTTTGTATCTTAAGAAAATGGCTGCCAACTGTCAAAGTGACACCATCTTGGGTTTTTTGTTAAATTATGAATAAGAATACCTAGATAGTTGGTTTCTTCGAAAAGTTATATAAATCACTGAGAAGAATTGGTGACACGAAGTGTTCCGAAGACAGCCGAAGGGGACACGAAGTGTTCCGAAGGTAGCGCCGAAGGTGACACAAAGTGTTCCGAAGGTAGCCGAAGGTGATACAAAGTGTTCCGATGGTAGCTGAAGGTGTTGGAGAACAATTTTTTCGGAAAGAAAATTTTTTTCGGAGAAAAATCTTTTGGAGAAAATTTTTTTTGTAGAAAATTTTTTTGGAAAAAATTTTTTTGGAGAACAATTTTTTTTGGGAAAAATTTTTTGGAGAAAATTTTTTTGAATAAAAATTTTTTTTGGCGAAAATTTTTTTCGGAACAAAAATTTTTTGTCGAGAAAATTTTTTTGGAGAAAATTGTTTTTGGAGAAAAATTTTTTTTGGAGAAACTTTTTGTTTGGAGCAGTTTTTTTTGTGAGAAAATTTTGTTGACACAATGTTTTTTTCGGAGCACGATTTTTTTCTACGGAACCCTTTGTGTTTGTTGCGAAATAGAAATTTTTTCAACAACTGAAAACTTCCAAATCGACTGATTTCACAACAAAAACATCTTTAAAGGTAGAGTGTGACGCAGTCCGTGAGTCTGCTTCCAAAATTATTGATATCGCTTGAGGTGACGCTATCGATGATAATACGCAGAAGTTTGTTTGAATAGAACCTTGTGTTCAAAGTTTTAATTTCCTGAAAAATTACAGTGCGGTTTTCAAAACAAAATTACGTTGTGTTAAAAAAATTGCGTCACAAATGCCGCAAATAATTTTTCTGTACTTTCAGTTTTTGCGCAGCAAAAATTAGACTTTTGTTTCTTATTGCGTAGATTGTTTAGGGTAAATTTAAATTTTTCGTGTAAAATATTTCCGCTCTAGGGTGCGGCATTTGTGACGCAATTTTTTTAACACAACGTAATTTTGTTTTGAAAACAGCACTGTAATTTTTCAGGAAACTAAAACTTTGAAGACAAGGTTCTATTCAAACAAACTTCTGCGTATTATCAGCGATAGCGTCACTTCCACTGATATCATTAATTTTGGAAGTAACCATTAAGGACTGCGTTACACTTTACCTTTTTAGAGGTTTTTGTTGTTATAGGCTAGACCTATAATCGACCTAAAGCGACTATTTCTTATATAAAATGTCGGTCACGCCTAGATCTTTCAAACAAAAAAAAAATTTTGAAAATCGGAAAAAATTTACTCGAGTTATGTACAAAAAACACATAGAGCCCTAGCAGAGACTCGTTTTTAGTGCCCTAGCTAAGTCCAAGGACTCAAATTCAAAAAAGTTTCTTCCATAAATTGTCGGGTATGCTGTCGGCTAGGTGTTTCAAACAAAGAAAAAATTTTGAAAAAGAGAAAGACAAAAGACCAGAAATCACTTAAACGGCCCTACCTCGGTGGCCCTAGGGCCGACAGTGCCCAAATTCAATCCCATAAAAGATTACCTTTTAGGGAAAAAAAGTTTTTGAAAATCGATTGAGTTTTACTCGAATTATCGTGTTGACAGACAGACGGACGGACATTTTTTTATTGCTGATTCGTCATCTAAGGACCATGATCGCCCCCCCCCCCCGTACTCCCGGGTCGAAATTCGACTGGTTACAAACGTCGCGGTAAACGCATAAGACCCTTTTTCGAAGAACTTCGTTCTTCGTACGGGTCTAAAAACTTCAATTTTTATAGACATGCCGTGGAACAATTTTTTGCTCAGAATAATGGTCTTTATCGATAAAAAATATAAAAACGGCATTAAGCAACAACAGACTGCTCTTGAAAATGTATGGAAAAAATCGTTTCCTTCATAGTAGCGTATGGGGAAGCATCTGGTCAAAGACTGAGTAAAATTGTTTTGACTTCCTTTTTTAGGTCCCAGGACCCGGATCAGAAGTCATTTTGTGGTTGCACTTTCATAAAACTTTATCATCCCTTCTTGACTTAATTAATATTATTATTATTTTTCTGAATTTTGCTTTCTTTCATAAATTTAATCATATTCGATTCGAAATTACTAATTATGAATATGTTATAGGGCGCAGGGCCTGTTTATTAATTTAAATAAAGCACAAAACAAAACCGTTTCCGCCATTTTATTTACCGATTAAAACTATCTACTGACCACACCAGTTGAAGAAAAAATTTTCGAGCCACCGCCGAAGGTGAGTTTCACGTACAACTTCCGCTGAATTCACAGAGACAGATTCTATAAACGTTGGCGAGAAACATTCGTTTTAATTGTTTTTATGTTTGCTCAAGTACTAACACATATACACGTTTTCACAGCTCTCGATTAATGACCTTGGCAACCGCGTAAAATGAAACTAACTATATTTCCGCTTAGTAAATGCGTCATTATCTCGTCGCGTCGCAAGCGACTTGGAAAACACATTTACGGATGTATTTTTATATTTTTGTGCTTCCAAATATTTGTTTTGACTCATTGAATTACAGAATTCGCCATGGGTTCATGCAGCAAACGTCCTACGAGTCAAAACAATCGATTTGAAAGTACATACGACGCGACGCATGTCATACGTAATGTACTATTAGTTATCCTTACTGTCACGGAAACAATATGAATGTGTCAAGAACAGGCGTCAAATGAGCGTCTTTTACTTCTTCCTTTTTTCCATGCTTTCAATATTTTAGTTACTTTTTCCATATGCGAATATTGAAGTGTCTCACAGTGCGCGTTCTACTGTAATAAACTATTTCTCGAAGTACTCAGTTGACTCAGTTGAAAAACCTTTTATTTAACAATTAATCAGCTATATGAAACCAGTTGCTCGACAGATCTTTTCGTCACTTACTAAAAATAGGCCTTGGAAATTACCTTAACACTTAGCACATTGGAAACTCAAGAAACCGACAAAAGTACGATGAGACGACAATTTATAAATACTTTTGGCTGGAGACCATCGGATTCTAGCTACAAGAAACAACCGAAGAAGTTTTGGAATTACATTAACTCCAAATTTAAGAAAAGCTGTCTTCCTGGTAAAATATCCTGCGGCGACGAAGTAGCAACAAACGATGTTGAAATTGCCAACATATTCGCGAAATATTTTGCTTCTGTGTATCAAAAGTTTCCTAATGACGACAAGAACATGGCTGAAATAATTAATTTTATCAAATCTAGAGACGATGCCGGATTCTCAAACATTATTATCACCAGTGACTTCGTGAAGAAAACTCTTCTAAATATGGACCTAAGCAAAGGGATTAATCCCGATAAAATGGCGCCGCTGTTCCTCCGAGAATGTGCTTTCTCAATCGCTCTCAATGATTTACTCAAAATCATTGTCGGACTGCTACTATCCCGATTTATGGAAAACAAGTCATTTGATTCCAGTATTTAAATCCGGTAAGAAATTTGACGTTACAAACTACCGTGGTGTTTGCCTCGCTTTTGAGATGATAATAGTTGATCAACTAAAATACAATGTCCTCCCGATTTCATCATCCAGACAACACGGTCTAACTTAATGGAACTATCGATATTGGTTCATGAATCCTTCGACAACAATGATCAAACTGACTTATTCCTTGCCGATATACACAAGGCCTTTCACATTATTCGATCGTTTAGTAAAGAAGATGTCGGCGAACAAATACCGAATGTACAACTCGATACTTTTATGGTTCTGTTCATATCTTTCGCGTAGGAAGCAAAGAGTTAAGATAAATTCTTGTATAGTCTGATATAATCGATGTTCTCTCTGGAATTGGTCAAGGATCAATATTAGCTGCTTTATTGTTCCTGCTCTATTTCAATGATTCGGATGTCTCAATAGGTCCCACAAAAGACATCAACTTCGCAGATGACATGAAGATAGTTCACAACAGCATTTCGACCATCGACGACACACATTACATGCAAGACTGCATAGACAGTTTCATGAAATGGTGCTTTGACAATGACTTTGTACTCAATGATGGCAAATGTAAAGTAATCTCATTATCCAGAAAGCGTTCTCCTGTCTTGGCAGGGCAAATTGATCAAGCACGTAAACAGCACAAAATATATCGTTATGACTTATGCAAGATTTAATGTTGAAACAGCTAAGATGCTTTACTCAGCAGTAGTTCGCTCCCATCTCGAATTTGCCAGCACTATCTGGTCACCACATCATGCAGTGCATATTCAATCGAAGGAGAGACTGACTCATATCGGATTCGCCCATATGCTGATAGATGTGATGAACTTAATCTGAAATCGCTACTGAGACGTAGGACTAACGCAGCAGTCCACTTCATTCATGATGTCCTCACTGGGAAGTTAAACTGTCAGTTCATCCTAAACAAGATTATATTGAATGATGGCGAAGATCTTCACTCATTAAATTAACTATTAGTGTCCACGAATATTCACAATTCTCACCCCATTTAATTTCGCTTGCCGGCTATTTAATCTTGCTGCAAACCACCTTGATCCAACCCTTCCATCCCACCAATTAGAAGAATTACACAACCTTGATGACTCAGTATTCGGTAGCTTCGACATGGTTGGATAATGTGTTTGTTTTTTTGCTTTCTTGGCACATTGGTTTTTACTTGTTTTCCATTTCCGACTTTTAATTTATTTGACAACGCATCTGATGATGTCTGGCTCTCTTTTTTTTGCTTGACAACGAATTGATGATTATATGATCACAACAAAAACCTTTTAAAAGGTAAAGTGTGACGCAGTCCCTAATGTCTACTTCCAAAATTAATGATATCAGTGGAGGTGACGCTTGCGCTGAAAAAACGCATACATTTCCTTGACGACAACGTTACCCTGTGTTCAAAAAATCGCGTCACAAATGCCAGACCCAACGACGAAATAATTTTTCTGTACTTTCATTTTTCACGCTGCAAAAATTTAACATTCGTGTCTTTTTGCGAAGATTGTTTTGAGTTTTAAATTTTTGCGTGTGAAAACTGAAAATGTTGAAAAATTATTACGCTGGTGGGTCTGGCATTTGTGACGCGATTTTTTGAACACAGGGTAACGTTGTCGTCAAGGAAAAGTATGCGTATTTTCAGCGCAAGCGTCACCTTCACTGATATCATTAATTTTGGAAGTGGACATTAGAGGCTGCGTCACACTTTACCTTTTAGAGGTTTGGTGTCCATTTTTGGCAGCCATTTTCTTATGATCTATCGATTCCGACCCTACTTTCTATTCATCAAAATGATGCGCAAGTCAATATCTATCGATTCCGACGAAAAAAATTTTTTGGCGAAAACTTTCGCCTCAATTTTGGCCAACTTCCGCGCCTCGGCGACCCCGCTTTCTATTCATCAAAATGATGCCCAAGACATCTATCGAACTTTCCCGAAGGAACCAACTCTCTAGCTATTCCAATTCAGAAGATAGCAAAAATTCCAAGATGGCGTCACTTTGACGGTTGGCAGCCATTTTCTTAGGATAACGAAAAAATTCTCCTCACCAATCTCTATAACTTTTCCGAAGAAACCAACTGTCTGGCTATTCTAATTCAGAAGATAGCAAAAAATTCAAGATGGCGCCTTTTTGACACCCGGCAGCCATTTTCTTATAATCCCAAAAAATTCTCCTGATCAAACTCTATAATCGCTCGGAACAAACCAACTCTC
>CM055404.1:149404816-149453767 GCA_029228625.1 Pseudolycoriella hygida | reverse complement strand
AATTTTTGTCCATTTTTGCCTCCTTTGACCGACCCTGGACACCAAACCGCTCAACCGATTTCCTTGAACCCAATTCCACTACCTTCACACTGTCGAAACCTTTCATGTGACACCTCACTAGCCTCATTCCGGCAACTACCGGCCGAGATATTGGTTAATAAGTGCTCCAGCTCTGGATAAAATCGCCAAAGAACGACCTATAGCTCGGTAGTATGAAACTTTTTCACCCAACATTGTTCAGCAAATTTGTTGCTCCGAGCCTCCACTATTGATTGGCACTCAAAAATTATCTCTACTTTGTCCAACAACAAAAGTTCCCTAACAACAAAGTGAGGAAACCCCAAAATTTTAACAGTTTTTGCTGCCTAGCTCCTCCGCATGAAGTCGGATCAAAAAACTTTCTTCTACAAAGTTGTAGCCCATCAAAAACTCTAAGACTGTGCTTCCCCGACCAAATCTCTAAGACGTCATCTTAACTGACTTTTGGACGATTTTCAATTTTCACCCTTTCTTGACCAATAACTCCCTTATTTCAGAACAATATCTCACCCCGGAACATGTTTTCTCGACGTTTTACACCATACCCAACAACATATCAAAAATTAATTTTTCAGTAATTTTCGGGCAGCGGAGCAAATTTTTGTCAATTTTTGCCTCCTTTGACCGACCCTGGACACCAAACCGCTCAACCGATTTCCTTCAACCCAATTCCACTACCTTCACACTGTCGAAACCTTTCATTTGAAACCCCACTGGCCTCATTCCGGCAACTAACGGCCGAGATATTGGTTAATAAGTGCTCCAGCTCTGGACAAAATCGCCAAAGAACGACCTATAGCTCGGTAGTATGAAACTTTTTCACCCAACATTGTTCAGCAAATTTGTTGCCCTAAGCCTCCACTATCGATTGGCTTTCAAAATGTATCTTTACATTGTCCAACAACAAAAGTTCCCTAACAACAAAGTGAGGAAACCCCAAAATTTTAACAGTTTTTGCTGCCTAGCTCCTCCGCATGAAGCCGGATCAAAAAAAATTCTTCTACTAAGTTGTAGGCCATCAAAAACTCTAAGACTTTGCTTCCCCGACCAAATCTCTAAGACGTCATCTTGACTGACTTTTGGACGATTTTCAATTTCGACCCATAACTCCCTTATTTCAGAACAATATCTAACCCCGGAACATGTTTTCTCCACGTTTTGCACCATCCCCAACAACATATCAAAAAGTATTTTTTTTTTTTTTTTGCTTCGCCAGTGTAAACGCAATTAAACGAAAAAATAACGGGATCGTGACAGACAGACGTATATACACATAGATAGACACATAAATAGAAAGACACATAGACAGATAAACAGACGGACATTAGACGTTTATAATTAGTAATATTTTAGTAGTATATTTTAGTATATTTTTTTGTTCTTGTTGCTTTAGTGCAATGATTTTGAATATTCAAGTCGATAATCGCATCATAACTTTATAGAAAGTAATAATTTGTGTTGGACTACAATTTGATCTGATATACCACGTACTATAAAAGACTACAAAAATTGCTAAAAGCAATGTTGATAGTCCCGTCCGAAGTACAAAGACACTTCACCCAAACTTTCTACATACTACCAAAGGTACCCCTTACTCAGCGATTCTTAACCGATGTGTTACAAACGTGTGCGTGAAAACATTAGCCCTCGTACAAATTAATGAGGCAAGCGTGACAGTCTAAACAAAATTGGATCAAATGTTTCCTTTTTTGCGTGACAGGGGGAAGGGGGGTCTGAAAGTTGCGTTACGTAATTTATAAATGGCACCATAGTACGGGTCTAAAAATCATTTTCTAAAGGCATATGTTTAACTGATCACCAAGAAATTTATTTTTGATCACCAGAAATTTCAATTTCGATCACCAGAAAAATAAAACACTCTCTTTTGGGGACTGTGGTGTGTTCGACCGTTTCGTAAAAGGAGGAATGTATCTTTATCTTTAAAGCGGCTAACTCAGCGTAGGTGTAACTAATTTTGCCCTTAATTAAGTTTTATTTTGTATTGGTGATCAAAATTGTATTTTCGGGTGATCAAAAATTATTTTTGGGTGATCGATTATAATACTACACTCTTCTAATCATCAGCGAACAGACTTTTTAATTTATATTAAAGAAACTGATCTAAAATAATCTTACTTTTTCAGCACATGAGTACGCACGCTTTTGGAAAACTCCCCCTTGCACGCTTCCGTACGCTTTTGCCTAAGCCATCCTCCCCCTCCCCCCTTGGTGCGTGCACACTGTGTGAATGCCCCCTTATGAACTTGACACCAGTCTGCCACCTTAGTTGCTAACTCAAAGATTGTTTTTCTTTATTGGAGCTTTTAGAAGACAGGCTTCTGGCAAAATTCACATTGTGACCAATGAAATGTATAACTGTAAAATGGCATTTCTATGAATCTGATACCTGCATGCCTCGTCGGATCAACCGAGTGGGTTTTAACGAAAAATTTCCGCTGTTCGAACAATAGAATTTCCAGAAAAGCTTTCGAGAAGTTATTTGCGCCATAAGCAGCACAAAGCTTACGACGAATTTTAGGTGGGGTACTCTATTACAATTTTCATTACCAAAGAATTAAAATTCCCGAAGCTGAAGACTACTTTTTAATGTAAGGAAGAAGCGAACTATTTCCTTCCGTGACTCATCATTTCCATGTAGCAACCCCGGTATTGACAGGCGCTTTTACTAAATGGTCTTTTTTCGAGGTAGGGTCGGGAATGAAGTACTTTTTAAGCACTGTTACGGCAGGCACAAATATTCGACACATTTTTTTTAGAATCTTTAAATTTATTATGACGACGGGAAACATATATTCAATTAAATATACAAACGTTGACCAAAACGAGAAGTAGAAGTAGTTCACAACCCAGACAGCAAGATGCAAATTGACATTTGAAAACTTTAGAGATCGGCTTGGTGTCTTTAGGTTCGGATACACAGCTTCTTAGCCACTCGAAATCTAATCTTTAGAAAACTTTTTGGAACTATAAGTTTTGAGAAAAAAGTTCAAAAACAAAGCTAAATTGAGCGAAGCGTCAAAAATTATTAACAAAATGATTTCGAGCTTGCCACCACAATTAAGCCAAAAGAATGCTATCGCATAAGCAATCATAAGAACAAACTGACCGATTTGCATAATCGTTAAGTGTTTCTTCCACCAAAGGTATTTTTTGTACTGTGGACCAAGAGCCGCAAGGAAGTAATAAAAGTACATTATCACGTGAATTACAGTGTTCAAGAAAAAACCCATAGCAAATTCTTGTCCGGGCCAATATTTTGAACACGTCCATATAATTGATAAAGTTAAAAAGTGATGTTGCACGTGAAGGACTGTGATTTTATTTTGCTTTTTGCTGAGAACGAGGAACACAGTGTCCAGCAGGTCTAACACTTTCGTCATCGTCAGATGCCACGCTACTCGCGAATATAGCGTTGGGTAAAGTTGTATTTCTTCATCGGTTAATTGAGCACAGCCAAATGAAAGGAACACTTTCCAAAAAATTGTTCCAAACACCATCATTTGCCAGGTATAAAAATTATAACACACCTGCAGCGCATTGTATGAAAGAATCACATACTTTAAATTAAACGGTTTCCTGCCTTTCATTAACTTCGGTCCTAAATGTAATGCGAAGACGAGATATGCGAGTAAAATGCATGCAATCGGTATCGGGTCACCGAACAGAGGATAAGTATCCAGTAGAGGAACTGAAAATATTTTTTATTATTTTACTAGTTGAAGCGTTAACTTAGCACTCCTACGCTTTCCTTTTTTCCATGATTCCAACGAAATCCCAAATAGTTTGTCCATATGCGAATATCAAAGTGTTTCACTGCAAGTACAACGTGACAATAAATTATTTTTCGTTCATAGCAACTTATTCCGAATCGGACAATGCGTAATAAAACTGACGACATTACTTTACTATTCGTAATATTTATTTTGTTACAAAATTAATTCAAAGAATAAACATAAGCAAAGACCCGTACGTATCAGATTAGATGTTGCAAATAGACTCAAATGTATCTAAATAAAAGTTATCAAACAATTCAATGCTTCATGTTCTTTTAGAACCAAAAGAATTTAAAAGATCCGCAGAAATTATCCAAGGAAGTACGTCTTATGTCATCTGAGACGATTGGTGTCCCCTGCACCGTACCACAAACAGAATCAATGCAACTTCTCCATAAACAATTTTGAAACTACTTTCTCTAAAATATAATTAGTGAGAGTGAGTGCCTTGGGAAGCAATTTTAACTGCCGCATCAAAAGTTTTTTTTTTGGGTCCCCGCCTATTTTCCGCCAAGCCAACAACTTTCCCTTTGACACCAAACCTCTATCTCGAACACACAACCATTGCCTCATACAAAATGTGCTATCATACACACTACACACACAAGCACATACGTATGGGCTTTATATGGCGCCATCTAAGAGCCCTGGCGCCCAAACGAAGCCGGTACCCCCCCTTTTTTAAAATCTCATATGACGTAGAATGCCCATCCGAAGGTCCCTGCAAAATTTAAAGGAAAGTTATCGAGCCGTTTTCGAGCACGAGCCAAAAAAGTGGTTTTTCATACAAATGGCCCTGGAACTAACTAACTAACCCACTAACTAACTAACGTAGGATGTTTGCATTAACTTTGGCTTCTATGAAACAGCCCTTTTTGTATAGGAAATGATCATTTTCTAAAGGTCGTATCTTCGGACCCACCGAACCGATTTTAATGAGTGAAAAGACACTTCGCCTTAGAATTTTCCGCAGAATCCAGGAAAAATATTTTCCGGGGGGTAAGTCGCAAGGGGGGGGGGAGTCAAAACTTAGCTGTATATATGGTTCCGAAATCTACGAAAAAAATTTTCCGAATTTTTTGTTCGTATGGGGACTTGCGTCACGGGCGCATCGCTACCGCGCGCCCATGATATTCCAGGATTGGACCATTTTTTCACAAAACTCTGAAATACGTGTTCTCTAAAATTTTATTCTCTACAACTAGACCTGTGCGCCGGCGCTCAGCCGCGCCGATCGCCGCCGAAAAATGTCAGAAAAAGTGCGCCGCCGCCGCCGTTGTTTTTCGTCGGCGCAGAATTTAGATGTTTTATAATTTCACATATACTCAAAGTAAATAAGGAAGTAGCACATTTTTGTTTTTATTGAATTTCCCAACTTTTTAGTGGGAGACTGGACCATAATGGCTTGTGGCACGTACGTACAACTTAACCTTGTCCCGTTTGTTTTTGGTTTTTTGTGCCTTTAAATTCGATTTCGTGATTTGCCGAGCTGTCGATTTGAGCGGACGGTGGTGCTGTGCAGCATTCATTGGAGTGAGAGTTGTCACTGTCCGAGTTCTGGAGTTTTTCAGGATTGTTTGGACCGGGGAATTTGGAATTTCGAGCCGAGCATGCGTCATTATAGTCATTATGCATTGACTTTAAAAACAAAACTGACGATGAAACTTGCCATCCAATACACACCCACATATTAGCAGGGTTGTTACAACTCAGAGTTGGCTTCAAACTTTCTGCACCAATTTTCGAACAATTAAGCGTTCAATTTTAAATTAACCGAGAATTTTTTTCTTTTTGGTATTTTCTCTTTTTTATCGAATCACAAAAAAGTAAAAATCCAACCAGAGACGCGGAGGCCGACAAAGGGTGGAATCCGCATCACAGCCATGAAACGAGCCGATCAAGATGACAAGGAGAAGCCATACATTTGCTCAATTTGCGAGAGGGGTTTTTAAAGAAAATGGCAGGGTTGCGCCTACATTGAACTAAGGGTCACACAGACGACGAAATGCAGGCAGCTGTTATCGGAAAAGCTACAATAAGTTACAATACAATACAATACAAAGTTACAATAATGAGTTACAATAATTTTTTTATCGCGGATAGTTTTCATCGTTATTTTTTCTTATTTGACAATTAACAGCTTTATCAAATCAGTTGTTTCGCATATGAATTCAAATACTAAAGTGTGGAAAATACAATCGAAACCCCAATGCAAAGTCGGATGTGTCATAGCAAAAAATAATTTTGGCTACATGTAGGCTCTCACAAAGTTCAATTATTCAATACTTCAACATGCCCTCAAGAAAAGCGTTGAGTAGACTGAGATGGAAAATCCATCGCAGACTTCTAGAGAAATTCCATTGTTCTTACATTTTTGTAATCAAGTGAAATGCATAAATAAAACCTAACCAAAGATTCGGTATTGAAAACACAAATGAAAACTGATGTGAAAAATTCGAAAAGCCATTACATCCACCGATGTCATTTGTCAAATTCTCTTGAATGTCACATAATTGAACAGTGTGTGTGAGGACCTTTCTGCATATTTTCATAAAATTTTGAGTAATAGAATTACCTCGTGTGTGTCATTTGTGATTAGAGTGACTCCGTAGACTTCATTGTGCAGTATGGTTTTGAAGTTTTAGTGAATCATTCAGACATCACGGCAGTGCAAGAAACGAGATGGCCTGGAAAGGTCACGATGATCAGTGGAGACTATAAGTTCTACTACAGTGGGAAAAGTAATGGCGGTCCAAGAGAGTATGGAACAGGTTTCATGGTTTTCGGCACAGCTAAAAACGCGGTGATTGGTTTCAATCCTGTTGACGAGCGATTGTGCTCTCTACGGATAAGAGGAAAATTTTTCAACTATACTCTTATTAACGCCTACGCTACGCACCCACGAAGCGAAGGAGCTATTTTACGAGAAACTGGTGGAGATATATGATGGAGCGCCGAAACGTGACATTAAGATTCTGCTTGGAGATCTGAATGCCAAGATAGGTCGCGAAGTCTTCTATCGTCCCACAATTGGTAAATACAGTCTCCATGAAAACTCTAACGACAACGGTACGCGGGTAGTTCATTTCGCAGCATCAGGAAACATGGTTGTGAGCAGTACGTATTTCGAACATAACAACATCCACAAAGCGACATGGGTATCACCTGATGGACAAACCAAAAACCAGATTGATCACGTTTTGATAGATGGACGGCGCTGTTCAAATGTATTGCATGTCAGGAGCTGTAGAGGACCTAATGTTGATTCTGACCACTACGTGGTCAAAGTAGTAGTTATGTCTCGCATGCTATGCAAGATTTAATGTTGAAACAGCTAAGATGCTTTAGTCAGCAGTAGTTCGCTCCCATCTCCAATTTGCCAGCACTATCTGGTCACCACATCATGCAGTGCATATTCAATCGTTAGAAAGTGTCCAGAGATAGTTCGTCTTATATGCCAATCGAAGGAGAGACTGACTCATATCGGATTCGCCCATATGCTGATAGATGTGATGAACTTAATCTGAAATCGCTACTGAGACGTCGGACTAACGCAGCAGTCCACTTCATTCATGATGTCCTCACTGGGAAGTTAAACTGTCAGTTCATCCTAAACAAGATTGTATTGAATGATGGCGAAGATCTTCACTCATTAAATTAACTGGTAGTGTCCACGAATATTCACAATTCTCACCCCATTCAATTTCGCTTGCCGACTATTTAATCTTGCTGCAAACCACGTTGATCCAAACCCTTCCATCCCACCAATTTAAAAAAGAATTACACAAACTTGATGACTCAGTGTTCGGTAGCTTCAGCATGGTTGGATAATGTGTTTTATTTGCTTTGTTGCTTTCTTGGCACATTGGTTTTTACTGCTCTTTTTCTTTTGCTTCACAACGAATTGATGATTATATGGTCTTATATGGTCTTCCATTTTGGCTTTATATTTTACTAGCGTGATTAACCGGGCTTCGCCCGGGATGTACAACAACTCAAGAGATGTATATTCAATTATGAATTATAGGAATGTAATTCAATAAAGTTTTACTGCAACGAACTCTGAGGCGTAGAGAGGTGTAGTGAGATGTAGTGAGGTGTAGTGTAGTGAGATGTACTGAGGTGTAGTGTAATGAGATGTACTGAGGTGTACTGAGGTGTAGTGAGATGTACTAAGGTGTAGTAAGTTGTAGGATGTGTAGTGTAGTGAGGTGCAGTGAGATGTAGTGAGGCGTAGAGAGGTGTAGTGTAGTGAGATGTACTGAGGTGTAGTGTAATGAGATGTACTGAGATGTAGTGGGATGCACTAAAGTGTAATGAGATGTAGTGAGTAGGGTGTAGCGTTTTTGAAAAATTATTTTATTTTAAAACGCCTGCACCCAGACTCGATCCGGGGGTCCAATAAGACATATTTATCACTTTAAAACATTTTTAAAAGTCGATCGTCTATTGCCGCAGGAGCAATTTTTGAAAATTTTTGAGCAGCCTCGCTTTTCAGTACATATCAACCCATTTCCCCCAGACGATTGGACTTAAGAAGTCGGGTCAACATCTCTAAATGGTCTAGAGATATGAGACATTAATTTGAAAATTCATTTGATGTTGGTATGATGTTTGCAGTGGTCATGGCAATACACGAAAGTTCGCCGAGGGTGATTTGAATTTTCTTTTCATTTAAAAATTTTATGAATTGACAAAAAACATTGTTTATCAAACTTATCAAAAACTTAATCAATAGTCACCGCTTTTTTCGCAATTAGGTTCACGGCCTGCGGCGCAACACACAAGCTCCTCAGAATTAATTTTGTGTGTCCAGGTGCATTTTTTTTTTTTAGATTTCTTCAGTTTAGGGCCGACCATTTCTGATCGATGCACACAGATCACTAACGGATCCTTTGTACTACCCAAGTCATCATTAAAATCCTTTAAGAAGCCCTGCTTAGGACCTCTTCTCCACTCGACAAACGTGTCCACATCGCCGGCCTTGCACAAGAGCCAGCAATCGGTTTGACACCACCTCAACAGTTGCACATCTGGCATATCACCTGAGCTCCTAATTCATATTAATATGCAATCAGATGCTACCCTATTCAACTAACTAGTCCCCGCAAGAAGACGGGTGGTGAGTCCAGTCCAGGTCTAGCCTTATACCGTAAATTGTAAGACCTTCCTGTTTGGGTCTCGACTTAGACGGAACGAAGCCACGTGTCATCCTTACCCTGCGGTCTGCCATCACTCATCCACCCGTCGATCTCGGCCTCCCTGCAGCGCCAAAAGCTTTCGCCCATTGAACTAGTCCCAATTATCGAGCCACATTCAATGCAAAATCATCTGGTCCACAAACCGAATTGAACCATTATCCGGCGGGCAACACGAGGCAACAGAGTATCAGAGCTTTGACATAACAGCCGAGTAGGACGGCAGCTAGGCAAAGCACTGCTTCAGTCGTGCAACTTCTTGAGTTCCGAAATAAATACAAGCCAGCCCGTATCACCACGTACAAACACAGTCACGAGCAACTTTGACTGATTTACCTCGGAACATCACGGACAGTTCATAACACAACTGCCATTGTATACATGCGTAACAATAGATTGAATTCAATCGCTATTCATGCACAAAAGCAATGTGTTTTCGCTGAAATAATTTCAAGAAAAATCATGAGTCTTTTCGAAATTATTTCAACGTGATAAACATACCAGATGATTTCCAAATTTAAACTGGCAGTTTGATTCCTGAAGTCGAATTTCAGGAGCAAAAAGCGAAAGTTCCGCTACACACATTCACGACAAACAATATGGTAACACATTGCCATGTACATGTCAATGCGGTGCAAAACATTCCACTTTATATTCACTTGAATAAGGCACATAAATAGCACAAAATTATAATTCGGTCAATCGCACTAAACTAAAACTCAGGCAATAAAACAAAATTAAAAATTTCGGCCAATTTCAGCCTTTATCAGTGGAACAGCTTAGCTATCAACACTTCGATGTTTACTCGACCGCGTTTACCCGCTTCGTCCAGGTGCATACTGTAATTCTCCCAGCTCTGCCATAGCCTGAGCTTCTGTTTGCCTGTTTGGTTTGCAATTTATGGAGTTATTTGGTCTGCCGGACTACCTTTGCCGGTGGTATATTGTCCGGGTTATTTTTATTTGAGGGATTATTTTGTCCAGTTTTACTTTGTCCAGAGATATTTTGTCTGAACGCCCTTCTGAAGATTCTGGGGAAAAAACGGGCCATCGTGTCCCTTAAAAGCAATAACTATTAACATAAGGGGTCATCCATAAAACACGTACATTCATCATCTTATAATTTTACTACTATGATTGAATACCTAGTTTCATTGTTTACAGAATAGAACAGATTTTATATCTAAATTTTCGCAAACATACGAAACGTTTGAAATCAATTAAAGTAGTAGATACAATTAGAAGATGATGAATGTACACAAAAAATGACAATTTTTAGTCCGTTCCCTATCCCCTTGTACACAAGAATGTAAGGAGAAAAATGATGAAATGCGTGGAATCTACGCTTTCGTCATGACCCCCTCCCCCCAGGATGTGAGTACTTTATGGATGCCCCATAACACGACTTGTGACCAAAGCTTCGACCGCACTCGATCTTCCTTCTCCAAGCAGAGATATGAAACAGCTTATCCGGGCTGATACTGTTTGTACTCTTTTATCATCCTCCTGGCTCAGATTCCTCGAATCACAAGACAACCTATCAATTTATGGTGATTTTCATAGCCAATTATGTACCTCCTATTTGCATGTACGGAAAATGCCGCCGAGTATTACATCGGAATAGAATAAATTAAAACTGCTGTCTGGAAAACATTTTCTATAGAGGTTCTGATAGCCTTGACGTGTTGAATGTGGGAGACAGAGAAACATTACACTAGTCAATTCAACAGATGTTTTCAAAATTTACTTTGAAAAATATCTTAGTTTCATGAATTAATAACCAGTTAATTAAGACGACATTTCATGACACATTCAAAAAAGGCGAATGTTCAACTGAAATAGGCACTGTCGGCCCAAAGGCCGCCGAACTAGGGTCGTTTAAGTGGTTTTTGGCATTTTGTACAAAGCAGGAGTAAATCACCTCCGATTTTCAAAAAAAATTTTTAATCGAAAGGTCTAGGAATGTCTCACATTTTGTGGAAGATAATTTTTAGACCCGTACGAAGAACGAAGTTCTTCGAAAAGGGGTCTTATGCGTTTACCACGACGTTTGTAACCACCACAATTTCGACCGGATATTAGGGGGGAGCATCGATCATGGTCCTTAGATGACGAATCAGCAATAAAAAAAAATGTCCGTCCGTCCGACCGACAACTTGAGTAAAACTCAACCGATTTTCAAAAACTTTTTTTCCCTGAAAGGTAATCAAAAAATCTTTTATGGGATTGAATCTGGCCACTGTCGGCCCAAGGACCGCCGAGCTTGGGCCGTTTAAGTGGTTTTTGGTATTTTGTACATAAGTCGAGTAAAACTTTTCCGATTTTCATAAATTTTTTTTTGTTTGAAAGAACCCGGCATGGCCGACAATTTATGGAAGAAACTTTTTTGGATTTGAGTCCTTGAACTTAGCTAGGGCACTAAAAACGAGTCTTTGCTAGGGCTCTATGTGTTTTTTGTACATAACTCGAGTAAATCTTTACCGATTTTAAAAATTTTTTTTGTTTGAAAGTTCTGGGCATGACCGACAATTTGTAGAAGAAACTTTTTTGATTTTGAGCCCTTGGACACTAAAAAGGAGTCTCCGCTAGGGCCCTACATTTTTTTTGTACATAACTCGAGTATAAGTCTCTTCCGATTTTCAAAAAAAAATTTTAATCGAAAGGTCTAGGAATGTCTCACATTTTATGGAAGGAAATATTTTGGTAAGATGTCCTTGGACTCAGCCAGGACCCTGAAACTAGGCCTAACGTGTTTTTGTTTACATAAATCGGGCAAACCCTAACCGATTTTGTTGATTTTTTTTCTATTTGAGAGGTAACCGTGTACTTAATTATATTCATAAACAAATTTGGGCCTAAGCTTGGGGCTCAAGTGGGCCTGTGGTCGGTCCTAAGGTCGGCCCTAACCAAAATCATTTTTTTGTCATATTGTATAGCAGATTGAGGGGAAAATTTTTGTCTATGGAAGTATGTGTCAGAGGCATTTCCTTATGGCCCTAGGTCGGTCCTAAAGTCGGGCCTTAACAAAAAAATTGTTTTTTGCTATATTGTAGAGAAAATTGAGGCGAACATTTTTGTCTAGTTGGAGATCAATTTTGTGCTTTCGGGAGCGTTCTTTTACACCGTTTCTTCGGACGGGTTTTTCAATATTGCCCTATCGGCAATTTCCAATACAACTTAATGTGGACGTAATTTCATACACTTAAGAGGTAAGGCTATATTGACTTAAATACGTTCGAGTCTTTTCGTAACATCAACTCTGTTTGCCACATCTATTCTGATACGTACGGTTCCCTTCATATGTTTTGCTATGTTGTAGGGAAAATTGAGGTGAACATATTTGTCAATTTTGTGCTTTCGGAAGGGTTTTTTTACACCGTTGCTTTGGACGGGTTTTTTAATTGCCCTCTTATTTCATACACTTAACTTACGATGTTGATAGTTCCTGCCGAAATACAAATACACTTCACCCAAACTATCCGCAAAAAACCTCTTACAGAGGAGGTGTGACGCAAGTCTTTATGTCTGCTTACAAAAGCTGTGAAATCAGAAAAGTGTGACGCATTAATCATCTAAGGTAAAACTTTTTTCTTCCAGTTACAAAAGTTCTGAAATCAGAGCAGGGCCGGACTGGCTACCAAAAGGCGCATCGGGCGATGAGACTAAAAGGCGCCGAAATTGAGATTAAAGGCGCAAGTATCGGGCACACACCCGAAGTGCGTATTAAAAGGTGCATGTGATCACCCAAAAAAATAGTCATGTCGAGCTTACATAATTTTAAGAATGTAAATCATTCGAGTACTTCATTTAAATTTTTCTTTAAATTTGACGTTGTGACAGTATTTTATCATAACTCCGTTTTAGTTAGACATTACACAGTTACATTTTTTAAGCGCCATAGATTTGATTATTAGGCTGAATACAATTTCTGCAAAGACGCGAGCGGAGCGAGCGAAATTTTTTTGAACGTTCTTCATAAGTTTTTAGTTTTTGGTTTCCTTACATTCCATTTTCGTATTTCACTTCGCATATATTAACGTCTAATTTCAGCGAAATTTTTAAGCTGAAAATCTCTGTATGTAAGATTATTAATACAATAATTGAATGACTATAGCGCCGCAGGCGAAAATTTTTAAAATTAGAGCATAGACATTGGTTTTTTCTTCATTTGCGGGCTGTAAGTATCGGCAAGGAAGAAATTCATCAAGTTTATCAACGACACAAGTAACATCTCTTGCAATATTTGAATATTCGTCAAAATTCAAGAATTGACGTTAGTTGCGAATTTATAACACATTTTTTTAGAAGGGCGCTTGACCGTGTGTGGGGTGCCAAGACCGTGGGGCGCTTCGGGCATCGCCCGATCGCCCAGTATGGCCAGTCCGGGCCTGAATCAGAGGGGGGGTGACGCATTAAGCTTCGATTCGCAACAAACATTTTTAAACAAAATTACGTTGAGTTCAAAAAATTGCGTCACAAATGCCAGACCCACCAGCGGAATAATTTTTCAACACTTTCAATTTTTACACGTGTAAATTCAAATTTACCCTAAACGATGCAATAAGAAATAAAAATCAAATTTTTGCAGCGTAAAAACTGAAAGCACAGAAAAATTGTTTCGTCGTTGGGTCTGGCATTTGTGACGCAATTTTTTTGAACCCAACATAATTTTGTTTAAAAATTTTTGTTGCGAATCGAAGCTTAATGCGTCACCCCCCTCTGATTTCAGAACTTTTGTAACTGGAAGAAAATAGTTTTACCTTAGGTGATTAATGCGTCACACTTTTCTGATTTCACAGCTTTTGTAAGCAGATATAAAGACTTGCGTCACACCTCCTCTGTAAGAGGTTTTTCTGCGGTTTTCATTACCAAAGAATTAAAATTCCCGAAGCTGAAGACTGCTTTTTAATGTAAGGGATCCTAGGGATGAAGCGAACTATTTCCTTCCGTGGCTCATCATTTCCATGTAGCAACCCCGGTATTGACAGGCGCTTTTACTAAATGGTCTTTTTTCGGGGTAGGGTCGGAAATTAAGTACTTTTTAAGCACTGTTACGGCAGGCACAAATATTCGACACATTTTTTTTAGAATCTTTAAATTTATTATGACGACGGGAAACATATATTCAATTAAATATACAAACGTTGACCAAAACGAGAAGTAGAAGTAGTTCACAACCCAGACAGCAAGATGCAAATTGACATTTGAAAACTTTAGAGATCGGCTTGGTGTCTTTAGGTTCGGATACACAGCTTCTTAGCCACTCGAAATCTAATCTTTAGAAAACTTTTTGGAACTATAAGTTTTGAGAAAAAAGTTCAAAAACAAAGCTAAATTGAGCGAAGCGTCAAAAATTATTAACAAAATGATTTCGAGCTTGCCACCACAATTAAGCCAAAAGAATGCTATCGCATAAGCAATCATAAGAACAAACTGACCGATTTGCATAATCGTTAAGTGTTTCTTCCACCAAAGGTATTTTTTGTACTGTGGACCAAGAGCCGCAAGGAAGTAATAAAAGTACATTATCACGTGAATTACAGTGTTCAAGAAAAAACCCATAGCAAATTCTTGTCCGGGCCAATATTTTGAACACGTCCATATAATTGATAAAGTTAAAAAGTGATGTTGCACGTGAAGGACTGTGATTTTATTTTGCTTTTTGCTGAGAACGAGGAACACAGTGTCCAGCAGGTCTAACACTTTCGTCATCGTCAGATGCCACGCTACTCGCGAATATAGCGTTGGGTAAAGTTGTATTTCTTCATCGGTTAATTGAGCACAGCCAAATGAAAGGAACACTTTCCAAAAAATTGTTCCAAACACTATCATTTGCCAGGTATAAAAATTATAACACACCTGCAGCGCATTGTATGAAAGAATCACATACTTTAAATCAAACGGTTTCCTGCCTTTCATTAACTTCGGTCCTAAATGTAATGCGAAGACGAGATATGCGAGTAAAATGCATGCAATCGGTATCGGGTCACCGAACAGAGGATAAGTATCCAGTAGAGGAACTGAAAATATTTTTTATTATTTTCCGCGTTAAAGCCTTAATTTAGTGCTCCTACGCTTTCCTTTTTTCCATGATTCCCACGAAACCCCAGGTAGTATATCCATCAGCGATTATTTAAAAGTATTTCACTGAGTTACAATAATCTTTTTATTGCGGATAGTTTTCATCGTTATTTTTTCTTATTTGACAATTAACAGCTTTATCAAATCAGTTGTTTCGCAGATGAATTCAAATACTAAAGTGTGGAAAATACAATCGAAACCCCAATGCAAAGTCGGATGTGTCATGGGGGCCGTTCATAAAGTATGTCACGCTCCGAGGGGGGGGGGGGGGGGTTCGGCTTCGCGTGACAGTGTGTGACAGGGGGAAGGGGGGTCTAGAGCCGTGTTACGTCACGCGAAATTTTTGAAAATATTTGGTTGGAATTTACATTTTTCTCTAATTTACATAGAATTCTTGGATGGAAGTCATTACTTTAAGTAATTGTATCTTGTCCATCATTTTGGCGTTAAAATCGAAAAATGCTCTCACTCTCGCTATCTTTCTTTTTTAATTCAGAAAATGAAAACTTGCATTTTCCTATAGTTTCAATATTTTTACACTTTGCGCTCGAATGATCAGGTCTACCAAATCATTGTTCTTTATGAATAGATTTACGAAGGCGCATTCATCTATTTTGCCTAGCCGTATGTTATTTTTAGTCAGTAGCTTTAAAGTGTATACTATCTATACCTAGCTGAAAATTTATTATCTACGAAAAAAAATTGGAACGCGGCAAGATCCACATTGCAAGGGATTCGAGCTTTGGAGTAGCATTCGTTGCCTTAACGAAAATTCACGATTCCCACATGAAAGAAAATTTGATATTTTTTCGGACTTTTTGTGATTTTTCATGGTTTTTAAATTATTTTTGCCGTTATGTCACAAATCGAAGTGGTAGGGTTCGAGGTCGGTGTGACACAAGTGTGACACAGAGGGGGGGGGGCGATTTTTGCGTGACATACGTTTATGAACGGCCCCAAAGCAAAAAATAATTTTGGCTACATGTAGGGGTAGGCTCTCACAAAGTTCAATTATTCAATACTTCAACATGACCTAACACTTAAGAGAAGCGTTGAGTAGACTGAAATGGACAATCCAGAAAATCGCACAGACATTTTCATAATGAAACTTCTAATGAAACTAATGAAGTGAATTAGCGTAGTACAAAGGATGGGGTGGTATAAGAAATGCGCGTTTTCCGCATGCGTACTTTGTGAGTGGCCCTTTGAAGGTGAAGTGTTACCTAAGATGCTAATTGACTGAGTTTTAAGTATTTTCTTAAGTTTCTCATTTTCTGTACGAATCAAATCATCTCTGACACATTTGGTGATTTTCATTTATATTGTTACAAGGGGTATAATCGCGTTATAATAGTCGAGGTGGAAGGAATATTTCAAGGGGCGTCAGTCCCGTTTATTTATTCCAATGGTTTTAGGAACTATACAGAAAAGTTAACACAACAATTCTTGTAAACAAAAATGCTACTTGTGAAGTATCACGAGCAAATTGACTGATCTTGTATTAGATGACCGGGAAACTTTGTCGAAGTGTTCGGCCAAAATGTTTCAACAAAATCTTTCAGAAGTGGCGATGGTTTGCGTTGTGACCGAAGGTCATGTGTTAATTTATGTTGCACGCAGTTTGGTTTGACAGTAGTTTGACCGCCGAACAAGCAAGACGTGTTTTCTTGCGCTCTTCCACCACGACCCTTTTAAAATTTTAATTTGTGTGATGTGATTTTGCCGCTTGGGTAGAAATTCAGAATTTTATAAATTTCTACATTAAAGTGAGGTCAAAATGTTATCATCTACAATTAAAACGAAAGGGTTGGTAGAGAAATGGAGAGCGATCAACTTGTTTTTGCTATCGTGCGAAAGTCTTGGTTTTTGTTAAGGCTTTAGTAACTGTAATGTAATTCTGCAATGGCGTCCGTCGGTCGCTTGTTAATGTGCTCTAGTTTCCGTCTTCGACAAAGTGCAGAGTTTTGTGTTAATTCTGTTAATGGTATCTGAAATAAGAAAAAGTAAAAGATTTTCACATCCGCATCAAGGTGTCGATCAATAGATCGTTGTTATGTCAGACGTTTAGTTCATGCACGGGTTCGGCGCCTTTTTGAACATAACGCCAACTTGAATCCATTGTCTTGATTGTACACTACACATATTTGCTAATTTGTGTTTTTAAAATCTTTCATAAGGAGTTTCATATGATACCGACAGAAGTTTCATTTTGACACTCTGTACTCGGCGCTTATTATCGCGTTTGTTATACAGGACCTATTCATATGAAACTGGACAAGCTACTATGTTTGTCATTTTCACACTCACTGTATATATTTACATCCATACGGTTCGTTGAAATGTTTTTAAAATGCAAAAAGAAATTACAGGAACGGATATTCTGACTCCACCGTAATCCGGTGCTTTTTGTGTGCCAATCAAACCGTTGTGTCTGTGGGTGTAAAAACAAAACAAAAATAACAATTTTATTGCATCAGCTGTGAACGAGCGGCTCTTTTAATAACCCACTAAATCCCGATTAACGGTTTTGCTTTAAGGGGAAAAATGCAGACGGATAAAAAGCAATTTGCTTCGGCTTAATGCTGTTTTCGTTAGAGCAGAATTGTGCATTATACCAACAAGAATCCCGTTATACGGCTATATTCCTAGTTGGCTCGGTCGACATAAACCTACTCCCCTTCCCCTTCTGTGTTAAGCATTGAGGGCATTGAGGCAATGACGCCAATACAACCCCGGCTGAAATCAGATGGGAAAATGTGAGGGGAGTCGTGAAATTCCAACACAAACACTGCCCCAAGGGTTAGGGTTCATCCTTCGAGATGGGACTGGCCTTATGGAAGCTATCACTCCTTCCCAGTAAGGGAAATAATAACGAAATAAATCGAATATTATTCCAGCTAAATCCCGATGTACGGTAAAATTTTAGCAGGCTTTCTTTATATATCGATCATTCAAATCGACATGACGGAGTACGTCACTTACACAGCGGCTCCCTGATCACAGATGAGAAGAAGAGATGGAAACATTTAAAATCGCATAATAGTCCAGCTAAGTCCCGATTCACGGATATGTGTTAGCAGGTTATGTTTATATATCGATTAGTTAAATGTTTTTCCACCGCCCTTAAGATTTCAAACGCTACTGAGGAACAACCATCATCCAAACGTAGAGGTTATGGATATTTCACCATCTGCAGCGATTTATCACGGACGTTTGATAACATGTTTTCTTCAACTGTGAATTTACACCGAGGGACTATTGGAATGCGTCATGTTTTAGTTAGTTACTTGTTAGTTGTTAGTGTAGTTTACTTGGTTTGATTTCATTTCTTTATTGTTCATTTACTTAACATCTATGTTTAAATCGTTTCAATAAAGGAAGAATCGGCGGGGGGTGGTACAAAGGGTCCCAGATCCAGGTGCCAACACCCCCAAAAATTCTAATCTAATCTAATCACGAGCAAATTGACTGATCTTGTATTAGATGACCGGGAAATTTTGTCGAAGTGTTCGGCCAAAATGTTTCAACAAAATCTTTCAGAAGTGGCGATGGTTTGCGTTGTGACCGAAGAGCATGTGTTAATTTATGTTGCACGCAGTTTGGTTGATTTCGAGTTCGTTGACTGGGAGGCTCTAATTGGAGCGTTCTGATAAAATTTTTCAAAAACAAAATCACGACTTTGTCAAAAATACGGGCTCGACAAGTTGGTAAATTGCATGATCGACTGGTAGATTTTCGAAAAAATGTTCAGTCGCGACAAACGTACAATTTTCACCAGCATCTCCAGTCCCGACTGTTATTGGGTAGATTTGTTTGTTTCTGCGTTCTTTGACTGGGAGATTTCCAACGAAAGTCACCTGAATGACAACATTCAGACGTAAGCTCACAACAAATTGCGGAACTAGTAAATAAAATCATCTATTGTTATTATTATTATTATAATAAAAATTATAAATCAATCCCAGCGAATTATTATTCATTTAAGGGATTGACTTTAAAAGTATAATTAAAACTTAAAAATAATGTTAGTTGAAAATAGAAAAAAAATTAGATATATTTAAAGTAACTAAAATTAAAATTAATCAATTAATAGTTTTGATAATTTTTTGATCTGGTCTTCTTCAAGAAGCCAAGATTTTAATTTGTGTTAATATAAAATTTATTTTCTGATCTTGTATTATGTGTATGGTTAATTTTTTCAAACATAATTGTGCTGTATCTATGAATATCTAAATTCAACTTCATAAAATCGCACGTTTGTAGGAAATATAGTCCTAATTGGTAAAATATTTGTTTCACTGTATAGCAGATATGATGGATGTTGTAATGGCAAATGTAGAATCGATTTAATAGCTTTATTTTGAAGAGTTTGTAAAGGTTTTAAATGAGTTAGTGCTGCTGAACCCCATATATTACATAGATATTCGAGATTACAGTGTATCATTGAGTAATATAATAAAAATAATATTTTCCTTGGAAGGAAATAAGACAATTTTTTCAAGATACCTACTCTACAAGATAATTTTGTACATACATTTTTAATATGTGGTAAATAAAATTTTGGTTTAATTTTGTTTCTTGTGTGAATGTTGATGAATTTTGTTTTTTCTATGTTTAAAGTTAATTTATTGAGCCAAAAGTATTCTTTTAATGAATTTAAATCATGTTGTTTACATTTGGATTTTTGTTAAAATTTTTGTTAATAAAGAAAAGTGTCGTCAGCGAAAACACTGGGTGTGCAATTTAAAGGTAGGGTTCCTAAATCACTAATGTAAATGAGGAATAATAGATATGAGAGTACACTTCCTTGTGGACAACCACAGACAATATCAGTCATTGAACTATTCTCTCCATTTATGGAGACGTATTGTTTTCTATTGGTTAAAAATGATTTGATTAAATTTAGTGCTACTCCTCTTATTCCTGATTTTTCCAATTTATAAAGTAAAATTTTATGATCTATTGTGTCAAACGCTTTAGCTAAATCTAAAAAAATACCTAAAGTATATTCTCCTTTATCTATTGAGTTTAATATTTTTTCAAGTAGTGACTGCTATTTTTGTACTAGAATTTAGACGAAAACCGTATTGAAATTTGTAGAAAAAATTGTTTGAATTCAGGAAGGAGTATAGTCTTGTATATATTACCTTTTCTATAATTTTGTTTATTATACTTAACTAGTAAATACCCCCGCCCCTAGGGGCTACGCGGACATTAAGCATTCTTGTCCGCTTGGTCGGAGATTTGCGACATTAATACTAAAATGTTTGTAAGAGTGTGCAATTTTCTCCGTACTACCGTTTCCCCGTACAAACGTTATCACCGTGCTACTTTTTCTCCGTACAACTGTTTCTACCGTCCTACAATTTCCTCCCTATTACTGTTTTCCCCGTACTACCATTTCACCGTTCTACCATTTCCCCCGCACAACCGTTTCCCCCGCACAACCGTTTCCCCCGCACTACTGTTTTCCCCGTACAACCGTTTCTCCCGTAATACCAGTTTCTCCTCACTACTGTTTTCCCCGTACTACCACTTAACCATTCTACCATTTCCCCGTACCAACATTTCCCCCGTACTACCGTTTCCCCGTACAAACGTTATCATCGTGCTACTTTTTCTCCGTACAACCGTTTCACATGTCCTACAATTTCCTCCTCACTACTGTTTTCCCCGAACTATTATTTCACCGTTCTACCATTTCCCACGAACAACCGTTTCCCCCGCACTACTGTTTTCCCCGTACAACCGTTTCCACCGTACTACTGTTTCGCATACAACCGTTTCTGCCGTAATACCATTTTCTCCTCACTACTGCTTTCCCCGTACTACCATTTCTCCATACAATCGGTTACCCCCGTACTGCTTCTTCCCCCGAGCTGCCCCACCAATACTGGTGAATTTTACAAACAAAATTCTGAGACTTTGCCAAAGAAACCAATGGTCTGTCTCCCATACATTCGAAAATAATTTTAAAAGCATAAAAATTGACCCAATGTGTAACTGCCCATCATTTTCACCAATACTGGTGACTTTTACTCACAAAACTGTGAGACTTTGCAAAAGAAACTCATCGTCTGTTTCTCATACCTTCCTAAATACTTTTAAAATCATGAAAATTGACCCAATGTCCAACTGGCCGACATTTTCACCAATGCTTGTGACTTCTACTCACTAAACTCTAAGACTTTGCCAAAGAAACCTATCGCCCAACTCTCACACATTCCAAGATATTTTTAAAAACATAAAAATTGTCCCCATGCCAAACTGCCCGACATTTTCACAAATACTGGTGACTTTTACTAACAAAGCTCTGAGGACTTGTCGAAGAAACGAATGCTCTGCCTCCCATACCTTTCCAAATACTTTTAAAAGCATAAAAATCCAAGATGGCGTCACTTTCACAGGTGGCAGCCATTTTCTTAGGATTCATAAAGATTCTACTCATCAACATCAACAACTTTCACGAAGAAACCAAACGCGTAACTATTCTAATTCAGAAAATAGAAAAAATCCAAGATGGCGTCACTTTCACAGGTGGCAGCCATTTTCTTAGGATTCATAAAGATGCTAATCACAAAACTCTAAGACTTTGCCAAAGAAACCTATCGCCCAACTCCCATACATTCCAAGATATTTTTAAAAGCATAAAAATTGACCCAATGTCCAACTGCCCGACATTTTCACCAATGCTGGTGACTTCTACTCACTAAACTCTAAGACTTTGCCAAAGAAACCTATCACCCAACTCTCATACATTCCAAGATATTTTTAAAAACATAAAAAGTGACCCAATGTCCAACTGCCCGACATTTTCACCAATACTGGTGACTTTTACTAATAAAACTCTAAGACTTTGCCGAAGAAACCAAACAAAAAAATGTATAAAGAAAATCAATGCTTCATTTCGTTCCATACAAATAATTCCTTACAAAGAAAATATTTGAATACGCAACATGATTTCATTTCATACAAATAAAAAAAAATATTTGAATGCGCCACTTAATAAACAAACGTAAATACATTGAGAATATTACTGAATGAAGCCACGTGCATAAAATAGTTTTTTCGTTTATTGCTTTTCACATTTACACACACACACTCATAACATAAATATTCTCCCTGAAATTACTTGAACAAATTTCTCATACAAAATTTCTAATCATTTTTCGTTGTATAAATTTTATACTTCACAGAAAGTACGCAGTTTCAAATGTATAAATACCACTTTTTAATTCGCTTGAAAGTATCGTCGGTTGGTGATTTCCAGCGCTAAGCGTCGTTGCAAAACGATGCTAGGTGCGGATGGCGATACTGTTCTTATTATGGGAGGCACTGTACCCATAATAAGAGCGCTTTATTTTTGTTGGGCTGCTTCATTGCGGTCAAAAGGAACTAATTTCGTTCTCTGTCTCTAGGTTTCCCTTGTGGTTTTCTCTTCCCCCTCCAAATTAGGTTTGCATTGCTTTTTTGGGTTAAGCAGTGCAAAAGGGTTCAGTTCCTCGGAACTCTTCAAGCAGGTCGGACGTAGATAGATTCATATGCGAATCTACTTTTGCATTGCCTTTTTTTGAATCATATAAGGCAATGCAAAACGACTTTTTGCTTTAGTTCCTCGGAACTCTTCAAGCAGGTCGGACGTTGATAGATTCGCATGTGAATCTACTTTTGCATTGCATTTTTTATTATTCATATAAGGCAATGCAAAACGACTTTTTGATTTAGTTCCTCGGAACTCTTCAAGCAGGTTGGACGTTGATAGATTCGCATGTGAATCTACTTTTGCATTGCCTTTTTTTTGATTCATATAAGGCAATGCAAAAGAATCTACTATTGCATTGCCTTTTCTTTGGCTTTCGACTTATAAAAGGCAATGCAAAACGACTTTTTGCTTTAGTTCCTCGGAACTCTTCAAGCAGGTTTGCATTGCTTTTTTGGGTTAAAAAAAGCAGTGCAAAAGGGTTTAGTTCCTCGGAACTCTTCAAGCAGGTCGGACGTAGATAGATTCATATGCGAATCTACTTTTGCATTGCCTTTTTTTGAATCATATAAGGCAATGCAAAACGACTTTTTGCTTTAGTTCCTCGGAACTCTTCAAGCAGGTCGGACGTTGATAGATTCGCATGTGAATCTACTTTTGCATTGCATTTTTTATTATTCACATAAGGCAATGCAAAACGACTTTTTGATTTAGTTCCTCGGAACTCTTCAAGCAGGTTGGACGTTGATAGATTCGCATGTGAATCTACTTTTGCATTGCCTTTTTTTTGATTCATATAAGGCAATGCAAAAGAATCTACTATTGCATTGCCTTTTCTTTGGCTTTCGACTTATAAAAGGCAATGCAAAACGACTTTTTGCTTTAGTTCCTCGGAACTCTTCAAGCAGGTCGGACGTAGATAGATTCGCATGGGAATCTTCTTTTGCATTGCCTTTTTTTTGAATAATAGGAGGCAATGCAAAAGAATCTACTATTGCATTGCCTTTTCTTTGGCTTTCGGCTTATAAAAGGCAATGCAAAACGACTTTTTGCTTAAGTTCCTCGGAACTCTTCAAGCAGGTCGGACATATATGTTGGTTGGACCGACAAACAGACAAACTTTTGAATTTTATAATTATAAATACTGATATTGGTCTGTAATTGCAAACTAGTTTTTCATTCCTATTTTTGAAAATAGCAGATATGACTGCAATTTTCAAAATATCTGGATAAGTTTCACTAGTGAATATTAGATTTATCATTTCACTTAGAAAGGGAGAAATTTCATTGAGACATGATTTCAGTAAAGTGGCACTTATATTTTCTATGCCTGGGGATTTTTTATCGTCTAATTTGAGAATTGTAGCTTCAATTTCTTCTATAGTTGTTGGATCTAGGAAAATACTTTTTGGTTCATGTTTTATTGAATTAAAGAAATTTATTCTATCGTTCTTATATGTTATTAACTTTTTTGATAATTTTATTGCATTCGATGCGTAAAAATGATTAAACTTTTCAGAAATAATTTTAGTGTCGAAAATTTCTACGTTGTTATCTAGTATGCTTGTGATTTCTTTTTTATTTTTGTTTTTTCCTAAAATTTTGTTAATTTGTCTCCAAGTTTTTTGAGAATCCGATTTACAATTTTCGAAAATACTTTGATAATATTTTTGTTTTAAATTTCGGTTTTTGAATTTTAAAATGTTACTGGTAATTTTTAGTTTATATTTTAGATTATCACAATTTATATTTCGAATTTCATTCGATTTTATTTTTTTTATCAAATTTGTTTTCTGATTATATAATTTCTTTAATTCGTCATTGAACCAAGGGCATAATGTGTCTTTAAGTCTTTTTTGTTGTTCTATTAATTGCGTAGATTCTATTTCTGCGTTGTTAATGGCTTTTAATAAAAAGTTACAACTTTCGTTTATATTCTTTTTATCATAGTAATCTTTGGATAATATTTTATGTAATTTTGTTCTAAATTTTTCGTTGTCAATCATTTTCTTGATTATTTTTATTTTTTCATTTTTGTTATTTGTTATTATGTTGACATTTGAAATTATTAAACTGTGGTCACTGAAGTCATTGTCGATTGTATGGTTTATAATGTTGTATTTGTTTGAGAAATTTGTTATTAAATGATCTAGTAGAGTCATTGAAGAAGGTCTGGTTCTTATATTACTTGATACGTTGAAACCATAATAATTTAAAAGATTTGTATATGTTCTACTATTATGATCATTTATGTCAATATTCATGTCTCCACAAATTATGCAATTTTTTGAATTGAATTTAGATAGAAATGATTCTAAATGGTCAAAATAAGAGTTTAAATTTGTCCATTCTGGTCGATAATAACCAGCAATGAAGATTGGATTAGTTTTATCGTTCACCTTAATCCAAATTGAATTAAAAGAATCATCAAATGTTGAAATTAATTCAGTTTTAATATTATTTTTGATATATATATTGACACCCCCCCTCCCCCCCCCCTCATTTTTATTCACCGGAGACGCGAAAATTTTAACATCGTTTTATCAATATTTGAGTTACAATTTTTTTCAAAAAAGAATCGACAATTAGTGACTTTTTATTTGTTTTCACTATCTTTCAGCCCACATACATATGGTGTCTTCATTACAGTCGACTTGGCTATAATTACGGTTATTATGGTCGAGTCGTCTATTATAACCCTCACCGTTCACAAGCAACTCGACTATAATTTTTCGATTATAACCCCGAAAAATCTGCAATAATTGACCCATTATAGGCTCCGAGACACCAAATCAAATTTAATATTTTACTTAATTCGTCTGTACAATGAAAGTTGATGTGGGGAGTTCCTTTTATTCACGTTTTGCAGAATCTGCATGTTGGTTTTCTGAATAATTATGGTTGAACTGTAAACTTCCGCACACTGCAACTTTGTCTGCCAAAAGCTTTCTGGAACAGTAAGTATTAAAGAAAAAGTTGACAAATAAAACCAAATTTAGCGAAACGTCGACAATTAACAACAAACTAATTGTCTGATTGTAACCACAACTTAACCAAAGCGATGCAGTCGAATAGGAAATTATAGTAACAAACTGAACGATTTGCATAATCGTTAAGTGTTTCTTCCACCAAATATATTTTTTGTACTCTGGACCGAGAGCCGCAAGGAAGTAATAGAAGTACATTACTACGTGAACCAAATTGTTGCACAAAAATACCACAAACAATTCTCCTCCTGAGAAATATTTCGCACATGTCCAATGAATTACAACAGTTAGAAAGTGATGCTGAACGTGAAGGAATGTGATTTTACTTTGTTTTTTGCACAAAATAAAGAACACCGTGTCCAACAAGTCTAACAATTTTGCTACCGTCGTGTGCCAAGCAATTGGACAGTAGAGCTCCGTGCCTTGTATGTAATCTTGTTCGGTAAGAGTACAACCGAAATAGATCAATGATTTCCAAAACAATGACGAAGAAACCGCCAAGTGCCAGGCGAAATAATTGTAACACACTTGCAGCGCATTGTATGAAAGAATCACATACTTTAAATTAAACGGTTTCCGGCTTTTCATGAAGTTAGGTCCTAAATGTAATACGAAGGCGAGATATGCAAATAAGATGCATAGAATCGGCATCGGATTAGCGTACAGAGAATAAGAATCCAGTAAAGGAACTGAAAATATTTTTATTATTTTCCGACTTGAAGCGTTACCTTACCGCTCCTACGCTTTCCTGTTTTCCATGAGTCCAACGAAATCCCTAGTAGTGTATCCATCAGCGATTATTTAAGTATAGCACGGAGTTAAAATTATTTTTTTTTCTATTTTTCTTATTTGACAATTAACAGCTTTATCAAATCAGTTGGTTCGCAGATGGTTTCTAATACGTAAAATGATAGTGATGTGTCAGAGTTATTCGTCAGAAAGTAATGTCGGAAACCTACATATTATGTTCTAACACAAACTCGCAATGGCAGAATGTCACAAATCCCTTTTTGCTTGTGCGACGACTTTTTGAGATCTTAGATTTTTATAAAATTCGGCGCTAGCGTTACAGGGGGGAGGGGGAGTGGTCTAAAAAATGCCAATTTTAGCGTTACGTATCCATTGGACGTTATATCAACAAGAAAAATGCTTCGAAACATTTCAAGTGTGAATGGTCCTTATACAATAATAATTTATCACAACAAAAACCATTTTTAAAAAGAAAACGTGACGGAAGTCCTCGTCTCTTCTTCCAAAACAGCTGATATCAATTTTTGTGACACTTCGGAACGAAAAAAATTCTTTTGAAATATTTTCATTTTCGATTAATGAAATGCGTCACAAATGCCGGATCTCCCAATGTTATAGTTTTTCTGTTCTTTCAGAAAGTCGCCCGAAATATTTTAGAAATTGCAAGATCAAAGAAACATTGACCGAATTGAAAAACATTTCTGTCGAAAACAAATTTTGAGCGAAAAAAAATTTCGGCGAAAAAAAATTTCAGCGAAAAAAAATTTTCAGCGAAAAAAATTTTCCAGCGAAAAAATTTCGGCGAAAAATTTTTTAGCAGAAAAAAAAATTTCCCAGCGAAAAATTGTCAACGAAAAAAAATTTCCGGCGAAAAAAAATTTTCAGCAAAAAAAAATTTCGTTTCAACGAAAAAAAATTTTCAGTGACACGAAACATCTATCTTCAACAAAAAAAAAATTAATTATCCCCATAAATCCGTCCCATACCACCGTCGGCCATTTTGTTGGTCACCCAGACACACTACACACCCAACCCATCAACGTTTCCTTTGACACCAAACATCTATTTCCATCCTAACACAGTCCAAAAATCTGAATACACTCACACACACATACAAAAAATTCTTTTATATGGGCTTTAAATGGCGCCTTCTAAGAGCCCTGGCGCCCAAACGAGGCCGGTACGTCCCCTTTTTTAAAATCTCATATGGCGTAGAATGCCCAACCGAAGGTCCCTGCAAAATTTCAAGAAAAATTATCGAGCCGCTTTCGAGTACGAGCCAAAAAAGTCGGTTTTCATACAAATGGCTCTGGAACTAACTAACGTAGGATGTTTCCATTAACCTGAAACGTGGAAATTTTACTTTAATTTTCGATCACATAGACAAGTAACAGAAGGTCACAGGTTGAGAATTTTTATTTTGAATTATTTTGTCATTTAAATGACGCTCAGATTACAATGACAAAATAATTCAAAATAAAAATTCTCAACATGTGACCTTCTGTTACTTGTCTATGTGATCGAAAATTAAAGTAAAATTTCCACGTTTCAGTTTAATTGTTCCACGATCAAGCAAAACCCGAGTAATATATAAGATATTCTCAAAAACAAGTTTCCATTAACTTTGACTTCTATGAAGTAGCATATTTAGTACGGAAAAAGACGATCTTCGGATCCACTGGACCGATTTTAATAAGTAAAATGTCGATTTCAATTAAAATTTTAGGTAGAATCCCATAAACTAGGTCTCAGGTGGGTTACGACGCAAGGGAAAAAAGTCAAAACGTAGCTGTATCACAACAAAAACCCTTTTTACAAGGGAAACGTGACGCAAGTCCTCGTCCCTTTTTCCAAAACAACTGATATCAATTTGGGTGACGCTTGCAGCTTCGGAACACCCAAAATTCTTTTGAAATTTTTTCATTTTTGATTTAAAAAATGCGTCACAACCGCCAATGTGAAAGTTGAAAGAACAGAAAAGCTATAACACTGGGGGTCCGGCATTTGTGACGCATTTTTTAAATCAAAAGTGAAAATATTCCGAAGCTGCAAGCGTCACCCAAATTGATATCAGTTATTTTGGAAGAAGGGACTAGGACTTGCGTCACGTTTCCGTTTTAAAAAGAGTTTTTGTTGTGATTTACCTTATAGCGTGATGGCGATTCCTGGCAAACTGTTTTTAGGACCGGCGCGACTATGAAAAATAGCGTTTTTCTATGATTTTCGGGTGTTTGTCACTAAAGTGGCGACCAAGGTAACAAACTGTACGGGTCCAAATGGTCTTTTAGCTCAAATGAAACTAGGGACCTATGCGCTTCGCGCCGTATATTTGGTTTTGCTGACCCGCGATGTTGGGGACCTCAAGACCGTTTTCGAAAAGTGGCTTTTCAACTTTGCATTTCCCGCCACAGGCCACATTTTAGGAATTTGAAATTTTAAGGCCCATTACTTGTATGCTAAAATATAGTCTACCTTTAGGCGCTCAAATATTATATTTTCGCTGATATCAGTGGACAAAGACGCAGTTTCAAAAAAGTAAGTAAGCATTTCCCTTCCTAAATGTGTTGCCTTTTAATAGCAACTAAACTTATTTTTTGGGATTCTACCTACTCTGAGAACGGCGAAAAAATCGTAAAAATTTGCACAAAAACTCCTCGTTCTGAGACAAGGTTCAATCCCAAAAAATAAGTTTAGTTGCTTTTAAAAGGCAACATATTTAGGAAGGGAAATGCTGACTTACTTTTTTGAAACTGCATCTTTGTCCATGATATCAGTGAAAATATAATATTTGAGCGCCTAAATGTAGACTATATTTTACCACACAAGTTATGGGCCTTAAAAAATTCGTCTCAAAACATACAAATGACACCAATTTCGATTTTATCCGAAAATTTGTTGGGAAGATATTGCAGAAAAACGTTTTCACCGACTCTGGTGCAAGGGTTTTTTTTCAGGGGTCGACTGGCCAAATAATTGATTTTTTTTTGTTCTACACGTTTTGCAGAACAGTCCTAGGAATCTATTAACACCAAATTCGGAGAAATCGTGGAGGTGTTGTATTCAAGTTTCATAGAATCTGTTCGAAGTTTTCGCAAATTCACTCTTAAATACTTTCAGTAGTTATACTTGTGAGTTTTTCATGCTATTTAAATACACAACACATGCATATCATTAATCATACTATAGGAGGTGTACAAATCTTTAATTTTATACGACCCTGATTTTCAGTCAAGGGAATAACAGATAAAAATCTTCCAACATCTTATTTCACATAGTTGTTAGGTTGGATTGCAAATAAAATTTTGGTAAATGCTATTTGCACCCGGGTGCAAATAGTAAATGAACGACTATTTGCCGCCAGGTGCGATTAGTGTATTAACGACTATTTCCACCCGCCTTCACATTGATTTCGCGCAAATGTATGTTTTGTCAATGTGAAGAAAGTTGTATTCATTGAAAACAGAAGCAAAGAATACACTGAAAAAAAATTCGTCAAAAAAATCATAAAAAGCCTCCGGAGTTTAGTTAGCCACCAATTTTTTGTGACATTTCATAAAAGAAAAATCACGTCCGCAGCGGTAGCGGTTGATGTGACGCAGTCCCCACACCCCAAAAAAGAAGTCCACAAACTCAAAAACGCCATACAAAAACCTTTGGGACAAGGAGCCATATATACGCGAACTTTTGAGTTTTTTCCCCTGTCCCCTTCCCCTCCAAATTTAAAAACAAATCGTCGAAGCAGCTTTCGAACGAGCTTAGACTCATCAAAACAGCTTTCCAAAGAGCCCGGACTCATCAAAATCGGTTGGAAATCGGCTGAGATATCGAGGTTTGTAAATAACATTTTTTATATACTTTCGATTTTTATATTGTTCTGATCTGTCGGTTTCTATGTATTAATCAGTTTCGATCTCGAGAACGAGACAGCCAATCTTTCTGAAATTTTTACTGGACGTCAGTCTCGGCTTCAAATGAAATATTTCATATCTCGCTTTGCCGGGAAAATTCTGGAAAAGTCGTGGCATGTCGAAAAGTGGTCAATTTTGTGGGTTTTTCAGGTAATTTTAGCTCCGGAGTGACAATAGCTAGAGAGTTCGTTTCTCTTAGTTATAGAGTTTGGTGAGCAGAAAATGGCTGACAACCGTCAAAGTGACGCCATCTTGGATTTTTTGCTACATTCTGAATTAGAATATCTAGACAGTTGGTTCCTTGTGCAAAGTTATATAGATCAGTGAGAAGGTAGCCGAAGGTGGCACGAAGTGTTTCGAAGGTAGCCAAAGGTGACAAGAAGTGTTTCTAAGGTAGCCGAAGGTGACAAGAAGTGTTTCTAAGGTAGCCGAAGGTGACACGAAATGTTCCGAAGAGAGCCGAAGGTGACGTGAAGTGTTACGAAGGTGACACGAAGTGTTCCGAAGGTAGCCGAAGGTGTGACGAAGTGTTCATAAAGTAGCCAAAGGTAACACGAAGTGTTCCGCAGGCAATCGAAGGGGAGTGATGTGGTGGTGTAAATTTTTTTGAAGACATTTTTTCTGAGAAAATTGTTTTCAAAAAATATAAAGAGTGGATTTTTTCGTAACCCGCTCCCCCCTAGTCATATATATTTTTTCAACAATACCACCACTTTTCTACATGTACATAGAAATCATGGGATACTTTACTGGAACAGTTTCATCGAACCTACAAAGAAATCTTATTGCGAAAAGCTTTGAAATTGGGAAGCATCAGGATAGTCAACATGTACCGTTCCATTCCTTAAATTTCAAAATTTCTAGCCAATTGCTGGAATTCTAAAAATTTATTTCAATACTTTGCTCGTATGGGGGGAAGCTCTATATGGATTTGAGTGTATGTAGCAATCGATACCCAATGCTATGCATGCAAACCATTGGAAAGTCTCCTAATTGAAATTCTAATTTTGTATTGTGTCATAGTAATGCAAAAGTTCAAAGATATTATTTATTAATGTCAAGACACTACACGCATTTAATATTTTATTTGATTCGTCTACACAATGAGAGCTTTTAGTCTCGTTTTGCAGAATCTGGTTGTGAACTTGTCCCTGGTTGGTTTTCCGAATAATTATGGTTGAACTGTAAACTTCCGCACACTGCAACTTTGTCTGCCAGAAGCTTTCCGGAACCGTAAGTATTGAAGAAAAAGTTCAGAAATAAAATCAAATTTAGCGAAACGTTGGCAATTATCAGCAAAATGACTGTCTGATTGTAACCACAACTTAACCAAAGCGATGCGGTCGAATAGGCAATTATGACAACAAACTGAACGATTTGCACCAAGGTTAAGTGTTTTTTCCACCAAATATATTTTTTGTACTCTGGACCGAGAGCCGCAAGGAAGTAATAGAAGTACATTACTACGTGAACCAAATTGTTGCACAAAAGTACTATAGAAAATTCTTCTCCGGAGTAATATTTAGTACATGTCCATAGAATTGCAACAGTTAGAAAGTGATGCTGAACGTGAAGGAATGTGATTTTACTTTGCTTTTTGCACAAAATAAAGAACACCGTGTCCAACAAGTCTAACAATCTTGCCATCATCGCATGCCACGCAACTCGACAGAAACACTCCACACAAAGTTGGTATTCTTGTTCGGTAATATTACAACCGAAAGACAAAAATGATTTCCAAAACAACGGCGACGATACCGCCACATGCCAGGCGAAATAATTGTAACACACTTGCAGCGCATTGTACAAAATGATGATTGCCTTCAAATTGTACGGTTTCCGATTTTTCATAAGCTTAGGTCCTAAATACAATACGAAAGCCACGTATGCAAATAATATGCTTGCAGTCGGTATCGGGCCACCGTACAGAGGATAAGTATCCAGTAAAGGAACTGAAAATATTTTTTATTATTTTACTAGTTGAAGCGTTAACTTAGCACTCCTACGCTTTCCTTTTTTCCATGATTCCAACGAAATCCCAAATAGTTTGTCCATATGCGAATATCAAAGTGTTTCACTGCAAGTACAACGTGACAATAAATTATTTTTCGTTGATAGCAACTTATTCCGAATTGCACAATGTATAATAAAACTGACGACATTACTTTACTATTCGTAATATTTATTTTGTTACAAAATTAATTCAAAGAAACATAACCAAAGACCCGTACGTATCAGAATAGATGTGACAAACAGAATAGATGTGGCAAAGTGACTCGAACGTACCTAAACATACAAATAAGCAAACAATCCAACGTTTTCTGTTCTTTTATAACTGTAAGAATTTCAAAGATCCATAGAAATTACCCAAGGTAATGTCAAAGGCCCTACCGAAGTACGTCTCAGACCATTCAAATCTGGAAAAGCTTATATCCAAGGACTAAGCCATTTTCCATTAAAACCCTGAAACACGTGTTCGCTTATATTTAATTCTCTACAACTTCGCCTTTGGAACCAACTTTCTAACTCTCATAGTTCTGGACATCTGTGTCATCCTGCCCAATTATGGAAGTGGCCATATACCAGGATTGGGCCATATTTCCCCAAAACCCTGAGACACGTGTTCGCTTAAATTTAATTCTCTACAACGTTGCCTTTGACAGTAAATCTCCATATTGCATAGTTAAGGAAATATAGACGAAAAACTGTTTTCGTATATGGCCAAGAATCTCAATTTCGTCCATTCCATTGATCCCAGTGCGCTGACCCCTTTACCGATTCCCACAAAAAAATTTTCCCAGTTTTGTGACATCAAATGCTTTCATTTAACAACAAAAATGAGGAATTTCCGTGCTATACTTGCTGAGACATTTGCGAAAAAGCTTCACCGACCCTCGAAAAACCATGTTTTTGGTCACTTCCTCGACCATATCTCCGGAACCACTTGATCGATTTTGCTCATCTTCGAACTTGAATCATGGGAAGCATGTACCTTTCAGGGAAAAAAAGTTTAGGCTGATCGGTTGAGCCGTTTGAAAAAAAAAGTGGAGACGGACAGACGGACATTTTTTGTATTGCTGATTCGAAACAATAAAATTGTTTGTAGTAAACGTATAGGGCTCGGACAATTCCATTCCAAAACAGAAAAAAACGTTTTTTTCTCGTTTTGTTTCATTCTGTTTCGTTTTTAAAAACGGAACAAAACAAAACGAAAAAAGTTTGTTTAAGCGTTTAAACAAAATATGCCATTTCTATGTAACCCTGCCGATACTGTCCTTGTACCTGCGTTACAAATAAAAGACAACGTAAAATCTAACGATTCGAACGATTCGTACACTTTTGGGACAACAAGTCATATTCTTTTATGAGTTGTAGACCATTTGACTTGATAGTCCATCGTGAGAAGAACATATTTTGATTCTTGGAAAGTTCGATATATTGGTTAAGTTATCACACTCTAAGTGCATGTAAGGCGAGAGGAAAAACTTGAGACGAAGCTCAGTTGCTTATCCTGTTTAAGAGCAGTTTTACAGCATTTTCTAATTGAAAACAGTTGAAAAAAGAGTCAAAGATCCACCTTTCTTGACAGAAAATGTTTAATAATTTTTAATTAAAAGGATTAGGAGCCACTGCTAATTAAAATACACTTAATGAGGTCGAAAAACAAATTCCGCAATATTAGATTTTAACATTTAATTACAATTCTACAAAGACAATAAATATATATGAAATAAGGAAATTTTTGCATGGTTACAATGGGGGGTGGGGGGGTGGGTATACTAAAACCTCTAGTTATTCTGTTCATCGATGCTTCAAGCCGCCAAACGACCCCATACGATTTAATTTGATTTTATTTCATTTTACATGAGCTCAAAAATCATTTTTCCTACCGCCGAACATCTAGTACTTATTTAGAGTGCGATAACTCGGCCAAGAAGTCGAATTTTCCAAAATGAAAATATTTTTTCTAACAAGTTGGCTTATAACTGAGAAAAAATATGAAATGTTGTTCCAAAATCGTCCGAAGTTTTCGCAAAATCATTGATTGATAATAATAATTTTATTGTCTACTATTTTCTAGCTGACATGGAAAAAGAGTGACTATGACTGCTGTCATAGCCCTCGTTAAAAAACCATGCAAACGTTACAATATATAAATAACATTAATAACATTAACATAGAACAAAAGGAAAATTACAAAAAATTTACAAACAAAAAGTAAGAAAACATCAAAAATATTACGTCAAAATCAACATAACGAAAGACACAAGAATAAATAATTTATGAATCTATGTCAAAGACATAGATCGTCAAAGAAAAACAAAAATGTCATAATGATATAATTGCCAAAATGGCGTCGTCAAAAATATAAAAAAAGAAAAGAAAATTCGAAATTTCAAAGTAGCATCTGAGGCGTCGTCAAATACGTTGTCGTAACAATGTAGATGTCAAAAATATCAGCCATCATGTCATAAATAATTAAATTGAATTTCACTCGAAAGAAAAAACAATTGTTTTCTGTTTTGGAACAATATTTTGTGTTTTGAAACAAAAAAAAAACAAAACTTTTGTTTAAACGGAACAAATCAAAATAAACGGAACAAAACGGAACAGTCCGAGCCCTAATAGGACCTTTGTACTTCGTAAGGGACCAATAAGCATATACGTATCAGAATAGATGTTGCAAATAGACTCAAACGTATCTAAATAAAAATGATCAAACAATTCAATGCTTCATGTCCTTTTAGAGCTAAAACAATTTAAAAGATCCACAGAAATTATCCAAGGAAGTACGTCTTATGTCATCTGAGACGATTGGTGTCCCCTGCACCATACCACAAACTACTTTCTCTAAAATATAAATAGTGAGAGTGAGTGCCTTGGGAAGCAATTTTAACTGCCGTAGTTCTAGGGATATGAGTCATCGCTCTTAATTCTAGAAGTGGTAATATTCCAGGATTGGACCATTTTTTCACAAAACCCTGAAATACGTGTTCCCTAAAATTTCACACATTTTCTACAACTTTACCTTTAGAAGCAACGTTCTACCTCTTATAGTTCTACAGATATGGATCATTCCTCCCAGTTCTAGAAGTGGTCATATCCCAGGATTGTGGCATTTTTATTTAAAATTTTTTATTAAATTTTATTTTCTACAACTTCGCCTTTGACAGTAAATCTCCATATTGCTTAGTTGAGCAAATATAGACGACAAACCATATGCCTTCATATATGTCCAAGAAACACAATTTCGTTCATTCCATTGGTCCCAGTGACCAGACCATTGAAACGATTTCCAAAAAAAAAAATCCCAGTTTAGTAAAACCAGATGCTTTCATTTGACATCAAAATGAACAATTTCCGTGCTATGAGATATTTCGACCATATCTCCGGAACTACTCGACTGATTTTGCTCATTTTAGAACTTGAATCATGGGACTCATGTACCTTTCACGGAAAAAAGTTTAGGGTGATGGGTTGAGCCGTTTAGAAAAAGTGAAGATGGGCGGACGACCGGATAACTTTTTTGCAGATTCTTTATCTCTAGACGATCCCCCCATGTTACAATAAAGTTGTTTGTAGTAAAAGTATAGGACCTTTGTACTTCGTACGGGTCCAATAAAACTTAATGAACTTTGGTAAATATCGAGGAATATTATGAAATTTTGTAAAGTTACTTTCTCACAGCGTTGACTTGTTCTTTGATCTCTGGATCAAATGTCCCCAAAAACCTAAGACGGTTCCACCTAAAATCTTTTCAGGTTTTTGTAAAATCTGCCCAGTGCAATGAGTTACTTCCTGTGTAGTCCGTACTCATACATCACCTCATTCCAAGTGATGTCGAACCTGCCATTTTCGGTTATCATATTGACCTTCAGGGCCTTCATTATGGGTGAAAGAAAAATTAATCTCAGAAAGTTATTCTCATTCCACTAAAATGACATAGTAAATATTGAGTGACTTCGGAGAGTCCGACAGTATTTTTAGACCCGCACGAAGAACGAAGTTGCGTTTAGGGGTCGTGCACATATGACGTCACACTTGCTATAAAATCCAAAAAGTCCATAGTCGCAAACTGGTCATAGACTTTGCTTATAGTACTCCGGCTACCCCCTCAAACACACCCCCTATTTGGGGGGGGGGTAGCCAGAGTCCTATAAACAAAATTTGCTGTCCTGACTGAGTTATGACCTTTTTATGGATACTAATTTTGTATAGCAAGTGTGACGTCATGTGTGCACGACCCCTTACCACCACGTTTGTAATCAGTCGAATTTCGATCCGGTCATGGTCCTTAGATGACGAATCAGCAATAAAAAAAAATGTCCGTCCGTCCGTACTTCAACACTCGAGTAAGATTTAACCGATTTTCAAAAACTTGTTATGAAAGGTAATCGAAAAAACTTTTATGGGATTGAATCTTGATAGGCCCGTTTAAGTGGTTTTTGGTCTTTTGTACATAACTCGCGTAAATCTTGTTCGATTTTCATTAACTTTTTTTTTGTTTGAAAGGTCTTGGCATGGCCGACATTTTATGGAAAACACTTTTCTGATTTTAGGACCTTGGACTTAGCTAGGACTCTAAAAACGAGTCTCCGCTAGGGCCCTACAGGTTTTTGTACATAACTCGAGTAAATCTCTTCCTTACTTACTTAACAGCCATGCTAACTCAAGCGGATTTTGGCTGACTCCACAACTCGTCTCCACCCTGTTCTCTCCAGGGCTGAACTTCTCCATTCGCTGACTCCCAACTTTTGCGAATCTTCTTCGACACCGTCCAACCACCTCTTCTGAGGTCTCCCTCTCGCTCTGGTGTTGTCGAATCTCTTTTGAAGAGCTTTCTTTGGTATTTTATCTTCGTCCATGCGCACCACGAGGCCTACCCATCGAAGCCTGACTTCTTTGATCGCACCGACTATCGTGTCTTCCCCGAAGAGTTCTGTTAGTTCTCTGTTTGACCTTATCCTTCACCTTCCTTGTTCGTTTACTGGTCCACATATCGATCTCAACACTTTGCGCTCGAAGCAGTTAAACGTTTCTTCCTGTTTTTGTGTTAGAGACCATGTTTCACAGGATTATGTAACGATGGGGCGGATGAGGGTGTTTGAGGGCGTAAAAACACCTGTTCCATTGGCTAAGTCTCACTTTGATTTCTTCCTTTATTTCATTTTCAACATTTAGTATGGAACCTAGATATTTGAATGACTGTACCACTTCAAAGTTATACTCGTCGATTGTGATGTTTTGACCAATTCTTTACCCGTGTTTTCTGTCCAAAGTCATATATTTTGTCTTGTCTTCATTCACTTTTAGTCCAATTTTCCTTGCTTCCCTATCCATTTCGACGAACATTTCTTTAATCGCGACCGTTCCTCTTCCTATCAAATCCACGTCGTCTGCAAAAGCCAGTATTTGTTTCGATGTACTAAATATTGTACCGTTCCAGTTCATTGACATTGCACTTATGGCCTTTTCTAACGCAAAATTAAATAGAATTGTTGACAGCTTGTCTCCTTGCCGTCGTCCTGTGGAAATGTGGAAAGGATTCGAAAGTACGTTCTGGATCAGCACTTTGCATTTGGCGCCTGTTAGTGTTTATCAATTTTTTTGGGGATGCCAAACTCTTCCAATATTGCAAATAAAACTGGTCTTTCAATCTCTTCCGATTGCCAAAAATTTTCTTTAATCGAAAGGTCTAGGAATGTCTCACATTTTGTGGAAGAAAATTTTTTGATAAGAAACCATTGGACTCAGTCAGGACCCTAAAACTGAGTTTCTGCTAGGGCCCAACGTGTCGGGTAAATAAGTTGCTGAGTTGCAGTAACTACAGGGGGATATCGCTCTTGAGCGTGATGGGTAAGGTATACGCGAGTGTTGTTGACACAGTTTGTTGACCGGGTTAGAAACATTGTGGAAGATGTATTGGATGAGATTCAGGGTGGTTTTAGTCCTGTGAGGGGGTGTCTGGAGCAGATTTTCTGATTCAGACAGACTATCGAAAAGCCTTATGAAAAGAACAGGGACCTATTCTTATGCTTCATCGACTTGGACTCAGGCAGCAGGGACGCGGCAAGAATGGATAGCGAAAATAGCGAGTCTATTGAAGATAATGAGGACTTTCGTCAGGGTTGTTGTCTCTTCCCGCTTCTGTTCATAATTTTCATGGACAAAATCATCAGGCGGGCCAACTTGCAGGGAAATGTAGGGTTTGGTGAGGTAATAATGAAAATCCTGACCTATGCGGATGACTTGATTCTGTTAACAGATAATACCGAGAATTTACAGGGTGGAATTGACTGCCTGAATACCGCATGTGGGAAGTATGGGATGAAGATAAGTGTATGTCGGCAAATCTCGGAAGGAGATAGTTTGCAATTTAAATGGGGAGGAGCTGGTGCAGGTTTCTGAATTCAAATACTTAGGAACCGTATTTTCAGAGGATGGTAAGTTGGTTAGAGAATTAGAGGAAAGGAGGAAACGCAGTAGCGTCACACGTGTTCAACAAAAAGGAATTAAGTAGCGAAACAAAGTTGGCTATACACAGGTCAATTTTCAGGCCGACGATTCTGTATGGTAGTGAGAGTTAGGTGGACTGCGGATATCTTGTGCATGACCTGGAGGTTTCTGATATGAGGGTTCTTAGGAACATAGCGAAAGTTAATCCGAGGGATCAGTGCGATAATCATATTAGGAACGAAGGTATTAGGGAAAATTTAGGGATTTCGTCAGTGGAAGACGCGGCAAAGGATGGGTAATAACAGGCTACCGATAAGGATCTTGAATGAACAGGTCCCGGGTGTTAGGCCAGGTTAGGAGAAGGTTTATAGATTCAACTCGATATCGGAAACGCATCATCTAGTTTCTTAGCCGAATTATTCATGTGCCACTTCGATACGTCTTTAGAAAAGCATGATTTGTTCCCGAGATTTTACAGAAGATACATGGATGACATCTTTGCTGTCCTCAATAGAAGAATGTTTGACGTAGTCAAAAAACTTTTTGAAAAGAAGATGGACGAATTCAAAAATGGAGCTGTGAAGTTTACAGTCGAAAGGCAAAACGAAAAGAAACTTGCTTTTCTAAACGTTGAATGCGAAATTGAAGACGGAAAGGTTGAAGTTAACGTCTACAGGAAACCAACAAAAAGAGGTTCAAAAAATCCTGGAAATAGGCGCTGTCAATGGCTTTAAAGAAAATGAGATCATGAAAGTTATCGAAAAACATAAAACCAATGTCAGACGAGCAGAGACCTCCACTTTCTTTAACGAGATGGAAGCAACATCAAAACGTGTTGCAGTCAGGCATTATCCTAGAATAACCAAGCGTCTTAGACCGATCTTCAATGAGTTTAATTTGGAGTTAGTGCACAGAAACGAGGGCTCACTCAGAAATTCACTAATTTCGATAAAAGATCCAATTTTAGACCTTCACAAATCTAGTATCTACAGGGTACAATGTGCATGTTGTGGTCGCTACTACTACGGGATGACAATCAGAAAATTGTTCATCCGGTTCAATGAACATGTCAAATCAGCGAATTGGTAAAAGAAAACAGCTGTAGGTCGCCATATTTTTAGCTCCAACCACCAAGTTCACATCAGTGAACTAAAGCTTATACAACCCGTAAAACAACTTTGGAAAATTGAATACTACGAGGCGATACACATTCATAGACACAAACATGAAAATTTATTGAACATGCACGACGGGAACGTTAAATCTCCTTTGCTCCATTTTTTTCGTAATCGAGAGAAAAACCGACCGGAATGTAATTGACCTAACCGATGAAACTCTAGATTCGAGTGATGACGAACATTTCTGCGATTGTGAATAATAAAGTAAGCGATATTAGGGAAGGGCAAAGTAGTTAATTACTGGACTGTTCAGTGTGGAGATAATGAGCCTTTAACGTACCGATGCAAATGTAGTAGACCATTCTTTCTTGTATTCATTGTTTAATGCTATGTCTTCATGTGTATTTTGAGAATGTGTTTTATGACGTTGATTTGTTTAATCAGGAAAAGTATTTTATGTTTTCTGTTAATTTTGTTAGTCAATTTCCCACCCTGAAGCTACATGCATAGCATGTGAAACCGGTCGGTAAAAAACCAAGTTTATATGCACAATTTAAAATAAATAGAGAGAGAGAAAGAAAACTCAATAGTTTTTAAATTCGTTTTTTATTAAAAATAAATTCACATCCTTAATTTAGAATTTGATTCAATTGTGCCGTATTCCGTACACCTTTTATGCCAATTTTAATTAACCTTCTTTAAGAATGCGTAAATGTAACGAATAATTTAAAAATATTCGATTTGGGTTGGGTCCGTTTCCATAGAAAATAGCAATATTGTTTAATTCATATCTCCGGATTGGCTGAACCGATTTTAATGAGTAAAAGAGCATTTCCGCCTAAAATTTTGCGTAGAATCCGGGAAAAATATTTTCCGGAGGTACGTCGCTCGGGGGGGGGGCGTCAAAAAGTTCCTGTTTATATGTTTCTTAATTCAGAGAATTTGTTTTTGAGTAAACCCAACTATGAACAGTCATTCGACATTTTTCAAATCTCTACGGATTAAAGCCCGCAAACTCGGAATCAATCATAGGATACAACTAGGCTTTCATGAACATAATAAGCTCTTGAGTTAACTTTGGAGACAATACACTCAGGGTTAGAGTAAGAAATGTTTCATACAGAACTTCAACAGATGGCAGCTGTAACCATTTCCGTTACACTTCGCTAGTCCAAAAATACCTCTAACCGAGACAAATAGATACGTCAGCACTTTGTCCATCACGTCCATCAGCATATCAAGGTGCATTACTTGACTGAAGATTGGCACTAGATGCCGAAATGTTGATCTCTTCTAATTATCTCCATAACGCAACTGTTCTAGATGTGTTAATGTCTGAGCGTCATGTCAATGACAAAATAATTCAAATAAGAGCTTACACGTTCATAGTAAAAGTAATACGTAATGAGTTGTATCCTATGATTGATTCCAAGTTTGCGGGCTTTAATCCGTAGAGATTTGAAAAGTGTCGAGTGACTTTTCATAGTTGGGTTTACTCAACAACAAAATTCCCTGAATCTACATTCTTACAAACTTCACCATTCTTACAACTTCACCATTCATTCTATACAAACTTCAACTTCAACTGAGAGACAAACAATTTTGTTAATTGGTTGAGAGCACAATCGATAAAAACGATATTTTTCAAGCGTCTTTTGTTAAGATAAATTGTCCAATTCAAAAAAGTACCTTTAATTGAACTTATGGTACCTAGATGATAGTACCATTGCAGGTGACCCTAACGTCGTTTTGGAAGCTTTCAATGTAATAATCAAAAAAGCAAAAGAAATCGGACTAGAACTGAACCATCGAAAATGTGAAATTTCAGTGTTAGGCGAGTATTCCACTGAACAGAAAAGAAAAACGGTCCTACTTTTTCAAGGTGTATCTCCCGGAATTCAAGAGATACAGAATAGTAACGCATTTCTTCTTGGAAGTCCGCTCAATAAAGAATCTGCTGTCGTTTGTTTGGACAAGAAAATTGTTGACCTTCAAAAATTAACAGAAAAGCTAAAGAAAATCAGTGCTCATAGCGCTTACTTCCTGTTACGAACATCTGTAACGACTCCACGGCTGATTTTCTTTTTACGAGGAAATCCAATGTGGCAAAATATTGGTGGTCTAGAGCGTTATGATGAAGCACTAAAAGAATCCCTCGAATCAATTTTGAACATTCAATTGACACCCACTGCTTGGCTTGAATCATCATTACCGATAAAGAAAGGAGGAATCGGCATCAGACATGCAAGTGAAATAGCGTTACCATGTTTTTTATCTTCAATTTACAACGTTTCTGATTTACTGGATGAACTGTTACTTGAACCACACCGACTGCTTGATCCAGCTATTTCGGAGGCCGAAGAATTTTGGAGCAATAAATATGGTGACCTGCCGGAGGAAATTTTCAGAAATATTCAGAGAGTTTGGGAGTCGCATGAAATTGATTCAATCAATGATTCAACAAACACATTGGTAAACAAAGCAAGACTTTTGGCGAATTCTATTTCTGAATCCGGTGAGTGGTTGCAGGCACTACCATCGCCACAGCTTGGAACTCATTTGACAAACGAAGAATTCAAAATCGCAGCATCGTTACGTTTAGGAGCACCGATTGTTCAGCCACACACTTGTATATGTGGAGAAAAGGTTACGAAGTATGCCCACCATGGTTTTTCATGTTCAAAAGCGAAAGGCACAAGATCCCGACATGCAGCAGTGAACGATTTGATACATCGAGCCCTTAAATCAGCCGAAATACCATCAATTTTAGAACCACCAGGCTGTTCTCGTCCTGATGGAAAGAAGCCTGATGGGATGAGTCTTGTTCCATGGGCCAGAGGACGTTCGTTGCTTTGGGATTTCACATGTGTTGACACGTTTGCTCCATCTTACTTAAATTCTACATCAAAACAAGTTGGTTCCGCATCGAGTAAAGCAGAAAGAGATAAAATCACACATTACAATGAACTTTTACATCAATTCATTTTCGTGCCGGTCGCTTCGGAAACATCAGGTGTCATAGGGAAAGCTGGTCTCGAATTGATTCGGAAAATTGGCAGCAAAATTTCAAATGTGTCGAATGAAAATCGATCGACATGTTATTTGATTCAACGCGTGAGTGTCGCTATACAAAAAGGTAATGCTGCTTCAATTTTAGGGACAATTCAAGAATCGACAAATTTGAGCGAAATGTTTTATATTTAACATTGTAAAGAAACTTTATGAAAATAAAATAATTCATCATTTTTTTTGATTCCTTTAATATTACTTTACTTTCTCGTTATCTGTATACGGGCTTTTCATAAGAAAGGCCCCTTATGTATATTTTGTTTCTCGGCCTCGAGGACGGCCATTTCGGGACCAATCGAATTGATTGCGCCCCAGAAGAACGCAATGTTCTTCTTGATGTTATTTGTTGTAGAACAGAGTGTCAGACGGATGAATCTGTTGAGCAGCGCGTCGACCACGTTTCTAGTCACCGTTGTCGTCGATGTCCATACCAACATCGTAAACTGCGCCCAGTCGGCGATTTCTGATGTCTTCAGCATTCTCAGGCACGGTTGTCTTGGATGTTACGATGGAATGATTGCGCTGGTCGGCCGATGAAATGCCGCATTCTTTGAAATGTTCATGCCAACGTATTTGCCATAGATGGAAAGTCCAAAATATAACATATTTCGTGAGGCGTTGGTGTCACGGTTCAACCACAGCTTGTCTTTGGTTTTGGTGGTATTTTGAGCGTATGTTATGGACTGTAGCTCTTTGCGGTGTTGTCGCCGGAGTTTGTCTGCATCTGTCCAACGGTCGATCCTGTTCATTTTCACTCTTTCAGCCCTTTGGTTTTGGGTGGGTTTCGGATAGTCCATTGCCATCTGCAACATTTCGGTGCGAATTTGCCGTTTTTTTCGGTACGTCGATACCAAATTTGCTAACACGGAATCGTCGGCTGGCTTGCAATTATTGCATAATTTAAGCCTGTCCTTCGACGACTCAACATTGTTTAGGTCCTTATAGCATCGACTGCATTTTTTTGTGGAGCAATATTCATCTATTGTCGCATCCACCAAGGTGTTTGGAATTTGTTTTATGAATCGAAGAATTGGCTTTGCGCCTGGCGACCGCATGATTCCCTTGACAGTCGAATTGGACGGCGTTGTACAGTTGCCGATGAAAATTAGGTGGCACTTTTTTTCCCGCAATCGTTCACCCGTACTGTGCACATCTTTCACGCCGACGATTTCTGCTGCCATTTTCGACATTATCTTTTGCGTCGATCGAAATTTGTCGAATTTTATGTTCGTTACCGGTTTCTGCATGTACGCATTTGTAGCTCGTCCGAACCATTTCATTCTCGATTCCAGAAATTTCATAAAATCGGAATTCTTTTGCGACGGTTCATCGCCGCCACCTTGTTGTCGGTCTTCCTGATATTCTGCGTCAAATTTGCCAAGAATTTTTTTGTGTTTACGTCGACGTCTCTGAAAGCCTGTAACGGAAGAAGAAAAATTCGATTAGTCACATAAATGAACATAATGATAAAGTGAAGTAAATATACTTACCAGCATTGTAATGATAATCCTTCGATTTATGCAGGATGTTCGACTCGTGCATTTCGTATGTTTCAGGTGTTATCTGATGCCACGTGCGGCGCACCGTTGATGCAATATTCCTCATACCTAAGTCGACGCCACAGACGTTCAAATCCTTTAAGTGGGTGATTTGTTTCAACCTGTTGACAAGTGTTGCGTTGGTTATTTCGGTTTCGTCGTCGTCGACTTCGGATTCGGAATCGGAATCTGAATCAGTATCGGTAGCTGATTTGCGTTTTCTACTCCTTGCCGCTTCCATCACCTCCTCTTTGGTCATGAGTCTGTCGGGTTTGATGCGGCACAATTGTACAGAAACGTCAACCCCATTGGTTGTAATTCGTCCTCCAAATTTTTTTGTTTGTGTTTCGAACTTTTGAAGATTGAACAGGAAATACCAAAAAGGATGTGTCGTTTTCGTATTTGCGTTTTTTGTGTCGTTCTCCAGTTCCAGAAATTCCGCTTGATTAATTTTTTTGTGGAACTGTGGAAGGTCCTTGACTACGTCATACAATGATTTCGTGTCGACGGCAAAATGTTTACGGTGGAAATCGTGTTGCGGCACTACGATGAAGTTCTTTAGTTTAGCGTAGTGTATTGCCTCGGGGTCGATTTCTCGTTTTTTTCGGCGGCGACTCTTCTTTTTCGGAAGACGACGATTTTGGGGATTGATTTGCGGTAGCTGCTGTGGATGTTCGGTGTCGCCTTTTTTCCGTTTACGTTTCCGTTTTCGTTTCTTTGTCGGTATTAATCCGGCTTCTACCATTTTTTGGTGGCGCATTGCTTCGCTACGATTTGCATTGAATTCGGAAATCCAATGTTGCAGACGCACCATAGCCGGCACCATTTGGAACCAAATTAGACGCGGACCGTTGCTTTGCGTCTTCTTCTTCTTCGTTTTTTTCATAGTCGATGGTGTTGTCGCTGGTTTTTCCGTTTTCCTTTTTTTCGCTCTGCTATGTTTTGGTGTGGCGCTGACGTCGTCGTCCTTCTGGTAGTCGTAGCTCAAACGTGCGAAATACGCACCACCTTCACGATTGAATTCGGGAAATTTGCATATCTTTTGTAGTTCCAATATCAAATGGTGTTGCACCATCGCTGGCTTAATGCATTTGTCCGGATCGAAAAGAAATTTCATGGTGTGATAGATGTTTTCAGCAATAACTTTACGGTTATCTTTACCACGCACTTCTTTGTTTTTTTTCCGTTGCACAACATAAAGTGGAACCAGTTTTGAAGTCGCTTATACAAATGCGTCGTAATGTTCGTTCTGAAGTTCGTTTGGAATGTGTCGGCGATGCAATTCCAAGCGTTCTGAGACCATTCCTCGAATTCTGTGTCGATGTCGTATTTTTTGCATAAATTGAAGAAAACGTCGTCGTCAATTTTCTCGAAAGACAGTTTTGCCACTGTGGCGGCGCCAACACTTTTCGGCATTCTTTTTGCGGTGGCATTGCTCAAGCCGGAATTTGCCGTATTGCGTTTGAACGTTTTGAATTTCAACAGAATCGATTGCCAGCCCACTTCCTTTCTAAATACGTCGTCCACTTCATCGTCGTCTTCAGTGGTCCGAATAACGTCGTTTTTAGTACACGAGGCTGGTGAATAAAATTGCCAGTTTGGACAATTCGATTGATTTGTTATCGAGAACCGCGAGGATCTGATCATTCACTTGCTGTTGCTGATTTTCGTTACCATCATCGACAAGCGATTTACCGTCGACCAATAGCGAACGTAGCTTCAATTTCACTGTTGACATGTCATATCTACTATTAGCATTTTGAATCTTCCGCCAATTTTTTGTTTCGCTGTCGACCGGTTTCTGCAAATCATGTTGGCCGTGCTCTTTTCGAAAATGATTTTTAAGATTGAGAAACGACGAGAAATCAGCTCGGCAACCTTCGAACGGGCATACGAATCGTTTCTGTTGTTTTTTAAATTTGTTACCAAGAAAACTGACATCAACATCAGTTAATCGTATTATTGCTTGGCAGCCACCACTTTCAGCAGACTGTGGTAATGCTTTTCGTTTTCCCACCAGCGATTCCTTCACAGCGGCCGATGATGTTGATGGCTGTGGCGATGCTTTGCGTTGTTTACGAGACGGCGGTTTTACGGATTGCTGTGGCGGCGGAACACCCAATGAAAGTTTACTAACTACATGAGATGCGGATGGTCGATGACTGATGGTTAATAACTTATCTGAAAATTCATAAAGTCAGAAACAATTTCGCAGCCAAGCAGATACAACGTTAGACTTACTGGCAATCAACGTACTGGCAACGGACTGGTTTCCATCAACGATAGCTGATGACGTACTGGCAATGGACTGGTTACCATTTGACTTCAAGGATTTAGACTTTGAGGAAACGTCTATGGAGTCCTCTGAAGTTGATGATAATGTACGTTTATTTTTATTCTTTTCCGGTACCTCTTTATGTAAAGAGTTTGAAAGAATTTCGCTTTTGCTGGTTGCTAACTGATGGAGCTTAAACTCCCTCGTCTTTTCATTGTCAACGAAGTCATCATCCGAATCAAATCGGTGTGGTTCTGTAAATTGGAAAATGTGAAGATTTTAGTGAATTTATACAAAATGGATGAAATTACAAAGAGCGCTTACCGATTGGGCGCTTCGTCACTGTACGCCGTGGCTGACTAGTGCTGACTACTTTCTTCCCCAACGCTTTTCTTACAAAGGCCGATGATGTTGATGGCTGTGGTGATGCTTTGCGTTGTTTACGAGACGGCGGTTTTACGGATTGCTGTGGCGATGGCGATGACATATTGAAAAGCTATAATTATAAATTCGTTGTATAATCGTTTCATTTTTACTCTTAAAATATATTGCCAATAATTTCTTTTTGGCTTTTCGGTTTTTATGTATTCTTCGTTATTTTTTTTACGGCTAAAATTTTTTGCCGCTAATTTCTTTTTGGCTTTTCATTTTTTATGCCTTTTTTCATATTTTGTTGTTTTTATCTTCAGTATTCAGTTTTAATGTTCCGAACTTTTACAAAGTATAAGTGTTTTGTCTTATATCCGTCCGTAAACACTCGAGTAACTCTTGACCAATTTTCAAAATCTTTTTTTCCCTCAAAGGTAATAGAAAAAGTGAGGAGAAGTTCGAACTTGGGCATTTTCGAGGCAAATGCCGCCGAGCTAGGGCCGCCTAAGTGGTTTTGGGTCCTTTGTACATAACTCGTGTAAATCTTTTAAGATTTTCATAAATCTTTTTTTGTTGGAAAGGCCAAACTTTTGAGTTTAGGTAATTGGACTTAGTTAGACCCCCAAAAAGAAGCGTCGAGTGGAGCCCTACATGTTTTTTATGTATAAATCACGTAAATTACAGATTGGCAATTTTATTTTTGAACGCTTTTGAGATATTTTTGATTTGTCAGAGTTCTAAATCACGTTACATAATATGTATGTGAAGGAAATAGACACAACGTGCACGTCGGATGAAGGTATCTAAATGTAAAAGGTATTTTATTTGACGTTAATGACATTTAAAACTCTGACAAACCTAAAACTGTTCAAAAATAAAATTACCTATCTGTATATCCGATTCTATTTGAGAGGTGAAGAAATGCCTAACCTCAAGAAAAAATTTGGGTCCAAGGCCTCTAATAGGGCCACTAGTCGGTCCTAAGTTCGGCTGCTATGTTGCAGAGAAAATCGAGTGGAACATTTCTGTCCATGGAAATATGGGTCCGAGGTCTCTACTACGAGACCACAGGTCAGTTCTAAGGTCGGCCATGGCCTAATTTTTTTTTTAGAGAAAATTTACGGAAAAATGTTTTCCCATGAAAGTATGTGTCCTAGGCCCATATGAAATGTTGTAAAGAAAATCGAGGATAACATTTTTGCCCATGGAAGTATAGGTCCGAGACCTCTTGTTAGTTCCGGCCTCAGTTCGAGGGATTTAGTGGATGTTAGAAAGGTTCTTTGCACCGTTGCTTCGTACGGGTTTTTCAATATGGTGTGAGTGAAGCATTCAACTTCCGTAAGGTTTTTTGATATTTTTCGTTTATTCTCGACATGATGTGCAGATCAAGCATTTGTTCTTCCAAAACTACTGATATTACAACAAAACCCTTTTAAAAGACAAATGTGACGCAAGTGGGCTGAAAGGTAATCTAAAAATCTTTTATGGGCACCATCGGCCCAAGGGCCTCCGAGCTAGGGTCGTTTAAGTCGTTTTTGGCCTTTTGTACATAAAAGATTTTTCGATTACCTTTCAGGGAAAAAAAGTTTTTGAAAATCGGTTGAGTTTTACTCGAGTTGTCGTGTTGACATACGGACGGACGGACATTTTTTTTATTGCTGATTCGTCATATAAGGACCATGATCGGTACTCGCCTCTCCCGCCGGGTCGAAATTTGACTGGTTACAACTGTCGTGATAAAAGCAATACACCCCTTTTCTAAGAACTTCGTTCTTCGTACGGGTCTAAAAATGTTTCCCAAAATTTGCTCTGCAATATAGCAAAACAAATTTTTTTTGGTGGCCACGCGGCGCGAAATTTTATTCCACCATTTTTTTGAGTGTCCGGAT
>CM055404.1:149388578-149404316 GCA_029228625.1 Pseudolycoriella hygida | reverse complement strand
TGGCGCCTTTTGACACCCGGCAGCCATTTTCTTATGATCCCAAAAAATTCTCCTGATCAAACTCTATAATCGCTCGGAACAAACCAACTCTCTAGGTATTGTCACTCCGGAGCTAAAATTCGAAAACTCCGAGCACTACGTGAAAAACCATGAAAATTGACCACTTTTCCACACTTTCCGACTTTTCCAGAGTTTTCCCGGAAAAGCGGCCGATGAAATTTTTCATTTTAGGCCGAGACTGACGTTCCCTGAAAATTTCAGGAAAATCGGCTGTCTAGTTCTCGAGATCGAAAATTATTAATAGAACATAGATAGATAGATAGATAGATAGATAGATACATATAGAAACCGACAGATCAGAAAAAAGTTTACATAATAATGAGAACAATGGATGTTGGTAAGATGTATGGAAAAGTACCATCTTCAAACCTCCACATCTCAGCCAATTTTCAACCGATTTTGATGAGTGAGGGCTTGTTGGAAAGCTGCTGCGACGTAGTTTGGAGAGGGAGGGGGGCGAGGGGAAAAAACTCAAAACTTCGCCTATACATCGTGTCTTGTCCCAAAGGTTTTTGTATGGAGGTTTTTGGGTTTGTGGACGTTTTTTTTGGGGTGTGGGGACTGCGTCACGCTCTCCGCTACCGCTCCGAGCATGATATGTTTCTTAGTCTACGAAAAGATTTCTTGTGAATTTTTTGGCGTGTAAGTCTTGCGTCACGGTCCCTTACTACCGTGGAGCCATGATGAATTCGGAAGAATTTTGAGACCAAAGCAAGTGTCAAAAATTCGAAAAACGTGCGTGGTCTCAACTTCAAACAACAGAAATCGACTTTTGAGAATTCTCTCTTTTCGTGATAGGTCGAGGTGACAACGAGAACTTTTGCCCTGTTAATTTGATTAGCTTGTTCTCTAGAACTTGGGCTGTAATCTCTTCGTTTAGAACATTAAAAACAGAAAAAATTGCCAAAAAAAGTCACAATATTGAGCCACCGCAACAATCGCATATGAATAAATTTTGAGTGAAGTGAAGCAGTACTAACTTTTAACGAAACATTTCACTGGGATATCGGAACGAAAGATTTCGAACATCTTTTTTTATAGTACAACTTTTGTCAACTAAGATTGAAGGTTTGACAAATGATTTTATTATAGCGTTGAGCTTCCGAGGCAACACATCAATATTCGAAAATGGGAGAGCTTGCAATTTTGTTTGCATCGTGGAACACAGGAAGAAGTAAAGACACTCAGTTAACGCTTCGTAATTTCTAATAATCAATATTTCAGGTCCTATATTGGACAGTTGGCTTCTATTTGGTAACCCTTTGCCAATCGTAGGCATTGTGTTCGCATACGTCTTCTTTATGTCGTATTTACTACCAAAGTTTATGAGAAACAGGAGGCCATTTAATGTAAATATTGTGTCCATTTTATACTATGCGCTGCGAGTGTACTACCATGGTTACGCTCTTATCTTTACCTTGACTCATCCAATTATTTGGACAGCCTTACTTTCTTTCAATTGTTTCGAAAATCGAGAAACAGACGACCTTTTCAATGTGGCAATGTGTCGAATGCTTTGGATAATAACAATGAATATGTTGTTAGACGCGCTGCAATCGATATTCCCTCTTCTAAGCAAAAAAAACAATAAATACGATTTAATATACGTTGTCGTTCAAGCTAGTACTTTGTTAGCAACATTTGCGTACGTAAAATACTTTTTGGCAAGAGAAATACTATCTGTATATATTTGCAAGATTATCGTGCACTTGGTCCTTTATTTGTATGGCTTCCTTGACGCTATAGGTGTGAAGTGCACTCAACACGGTTGCTGGAAGTTATATCTTACAGAATTCTCATTGTTTTTTACTCTTATCGACATTAGTTATCTGACGACAGCGCTTTTTTTAAGTTGTAATTACAACAAGAGGATTGTTTGTGCATTTGTTGCTAATTCCTCTCTTCGTTTTGTTCTTACCTTCCAAGAATTAATTCATCATTATGTTACGACCAACTAAGATTTGAGGTCCAGCTAATCGGTAGCGGTACATGTACTTCTACTAATTATGACGAGATATTGTAATAATGAAACTGGAGTTGTGCTGAAATAAATGAATAAAAAATGTCAACAATTTTTCAAACACTTCCCTTGACGTTAGTAAGGGTTTTAAGTCTGAATTATTTGCACGTGAGTCGTCGGACGTCAGGATTCAGACACAACTTCTACAAATGGACAGGGAATGTTGTCTCACTTCTATGACATGCAGACAGACAAAAAATTCGATTTATTAGAGTGAATTCGGGAGAAACACTTTTTATGACATGTCCTGCAACATGGCAACAAAAATGCTTTTGGATTAGAGCGGGCGGACTAAAATGCTCAACCGGAATTCTCACAAAATGTATTTTGTTCGTTTTTTTATGTTCATATCTTTCATTTGGAACTCGGAATAACTATTGTAATGCTTAGATCGAAAAAGTGATAAAAAACGTAGTTTTTCGTTCATATTTGTACGAAGTACAGAAATTGTTCGAAGGTTTTAAACGAAAGAGTTGTTCTTCACGAAGCCTCAAAAGGAATGTAGGGAAAATCGATTTAATGGTTCAAGCTGTAGGGCACATAGCGTGGTTCTCACGGAAGGGGAAAAAAGCTTTTATGAAAAGGCAACCAAAAAATTCTTCTTGTTTTGGATAAAGGGTCTCATATATAGATCACATTTGGTTTCAATCAGATCCTTCACCACGTACCTATACGAAACTTTCGATTTTTTCACTCATAGGGCAGTTTCTCTTTAATATTTTCGATTTCTTCAGATTTTACTTACTGAAAAGTTTCTAATACTTGAGAAATCAGAGCCTTTTCATTAGGGCACAAATTCCCAAAAATTCCCGAAATTTCCCAAGAATTCCCGAAATTTCCCAAAAATTCCCGGAATTTCCCAAAAAATCCCAAAATTTCAAAAAAAAAAATTATAAAAAACTTTCAAATAATAAACTTTATGATGAATGGCATCTCTTTCCAGACAAGTTGAAAATTCGAAATTTTGGATTGTCTGCTCAGCAAAATTTTTATTTTTAAATCATGCCCGCAGCGGTAGCGGAGGGCGTGACGCAGTCCCCACACCCAAAACAAATCGTCCACAAACCCAAAAAACTCCATACAAAAACCTTTGGGACAAGGAGCCATATATAAGCGAACTTTTGAGTTTTATCCCCTCGCCCCCCTCCCCATTCAAATTATTATTATGTGAAAACTGAAAGTGTGGAAAAATTATTACGTTGATGGCTCTGGCATTTGTGACGCAATTTCAAACATTTGAATTTTTTAAAAAGTTTTTTTTTGCATCGTCATTTCTTGCGTATTTTCAGCGTAAGCGTCACCTCCACTGATATCATTAATTTTGGAAGTGGACGTTAGGGACTGCGTCACACTTTACCTTTTAAGAGGTTTTTGTTGTGATTTCTTATTAGGCTCCAATTTGAAATTCCCAAAATTTCCCAAAAAGGCATAAAAACATATGAACGGAACGGTACGTATCAGAATAGATGCGGCAAACAGAGTTGATGTTATGAAAAGACTCTAACGTATTTAAGTCAAAATTGCCTTACGTCCACATTAAGTTGCATTGAAAATTGCCGATAGGGAAATATTGAAAAACGCGTCCGAAGCAACGGTGTAAAAAACCCTTCTGAAAGCACAAAATTCATCCCCAAATAGACGAAAATGTTCACCTCAATTGTCTGTACATCATAGCAAAAAAGCTATGTGACAAAGAACTGTCAAAACAATTAGTACTACGCGTGCTTCGGTCTGCATATTTTTAAATATATGACGAAAACAAGCAAATTGTTTTGTTTAAAAAGTGAATGTTGTTATTAAGCTAAGCGTCGCACGACTGGATCATGGTTGTAGACGCCAATCACAACTGCATTGTCATTCAAAGAAGCAGTCCACGAGCAACAATCAAAGAAATATTTGGAACATATTTCTGGTCAATCGATTCTCAACGCACTGGCTGCTTGATCGGATGGTAACAGCCACTAGGCCCGGTCTGATAACGCTCATCGCTCAAATTCTAAATTCGAGGTTGAACCACAAAATGTTACCACTTTGGTCGCTGTACCTGTTCACGAGAACTCGAGAACCTCACAGCGAATACGTTTTTGAATATAAAAGCAAAGTACGCAAAATTATTGGTCTAACCTTCGATGTCAATAACGCACGATCATCATTGGACTCATGTTGGCAATGCTTGTGAGGAGACTCAATATTTACCCTGTTTTGTGATATACGGTATGGTATGGAGTACCGAAAAAATGTGCTGAATTTGTAAACAAGAACGTTAATAAACCATACGATTAATAATAATAAGCAAAAAAGTATTTTTTGGGCTTAGTCCGACCTAGGGCCTTCAGGAGAGGCCTCGTAAAAATACTTCCATACACAAAAATATTTCTCTCAAGTTGCTCTGCGACATAGCAAAAAAAAATTTTTTTTTGTTTAGGGCCGACCTTAGAGCCGACATGAGGCCCATTTGAGCTTTTGAGCAGAAGTTACTTTTGTAAATTGTCGGCCATTCCTAGAGGTTTCAAACAAATTTTTTTTTTCGAAAATCGGAAAATATTTACTCGAGTTATGTACAGAAGACACGTAGAGCCCTAGCAGAGAATCGTTTATAGTGCCCTAGCTAAGGCTAAGTCCAAGGACTAAAATTCAAAAAATTTCCATAAATTGTCGGCTAAGCCCAGATCTTTCAAACAAAAAAAATTTATGAAAATCGGAAACGATTTACTCGAGTTATGTACAAAAGACCAAAACCACTCTAACGGCCCTAGCTCGGCTGCCCTTCGGTTGAGTTTTACTCGAGTTATCGTGTTGACGGACGAACGAACGGACGGACATTTTTTTATTGTTGATTCGTCATCTAGGGACCATGATCGATCCTCCCCCTACTCCCGGGTCGAAATTCGACTGGTTACAAACGTCGTGGTAAACGCAATAGACCCCTTTTCGAAGCACTGCGTTCTTCGTAGGGGTCTAAAAATTCCCAAATAATAGGCTCTGTGAGAAACTAAGAAATTTTTTTTTGAATTTTCCAAAACGATCTAGAGGTCTTGTACTCGCTAAATATTCTTTTTTGCCCGTTTCGGGTGTTTCCGGACCAACTCCCAAAAAATCAATTAGACCGGCGCTAACATATTTTTCATTGCCTGTCTAGTCTAACGACATTCTACTTGAGATTCTTGGCGTAGAATTGGATTTTTGACTGCAATTTCAGTTGGTTACTTTTCGGCCATTTCGACGGTTTTTAGCGTAACCCACATCTGGGTAAAGCTTACATGCTCATATTTCCGTGTGTTGTCGTTCTGTCCGTGTCACGTATATCTCAGCTCCTAGACCACCTAGAGAGCTCAAACTTGCTCCATTCGACAGCTCTTCGCCTCTAGATTTGTGGAAATGCCAATAGGGGGATGGGAAGTTACCGGAGGGGGAGGGTCCGTATTATTTATATCTCGACATCTCGGTCGTCTACAAAGCTCAGACTTGCGCTTTGTTTCGAAATTTGCATTCTAGAAATTTCTTGGAATTTCCAGTTTCTACAAAATTCTACAAACTGTTAAAATATACTAGCAACTGTTGCGAGCAGTACATGTGCAGCTATTTTCACTAAGACACTTCCCCAGCACACTCCGTCAGCACTTCACTCCGACCACTTTACACTTATAAACAAGTGTACGATGCAATTGCAATTTCCTTCAGTTGCTTTTAGCAGCTGTTGCGAGCAGGCTCTGCGTCGGGTATCGAAACAGACACTCGAAAGATCTGGAAGGTTCTGGAAGGAAGTTCTGGAAAGCTCTCGAAATTTCTGGAAAGTTCTGGTAAGTTCACGAAATGTCTGGAAAGTTCTCAAAGGTTCTGGAAAGTAATACAAAGTTCTCAAAACTTCTCGAAAGTTCTGAAAAGTTTTTCAGAAGTCCAAGAAATTGCGAGAACTGCAGATCTTCCCAGAAGCTTTTCAGCTATGTGCGTTTACTTTATGCACAAAAACATACGAGAAACTGCGTATAGTAGTAAAATCCGACATGATGTTACTCAATACCCATGTGTGGGTTTTTTTTACAATTTTTCAACTTTAAACCTCGCACGGTTATCAAATACTTCATGAAACAATTTTTCCTGGGAATCAAATTCTAAAGCTTTTTCAACGATAGCCCATATAAGTAATTGGATTTTTGACGACTGTTAGAGTTCGAGTACGCCGAAATGGCCGAATAGTAACCAAAATGAGAACTGAAATCCCATCAGAAAATCCAATTCTAAGCCAAAAATCTCAAATGGGATGTCTTTAGACAGATAAGGAACATGGCTTTTCAGGAAAAATATGTTAGCGCCAGTAGAATTGATTTTTTTGGGAGTTTATGTCCGGAAACCTCCAAAACGGGCAAAACAGAACATTTCGCGAGTGCGCAACATCTAGATCACTTTTGAAAAATTTTTAGAGTTCAGTTTTTGCTTTCAGTTCAGTTTTTGCTTTCACACGGGACGGACGTCTTTTCATTTCACGATTACTATTTTATTGTTGCTTCGTATTTTTATATCGTCGAAGACTATGGTCCCGTTTTTATATTTTATTTTTTATTTATTTCGTGTAAATGTTGCTGCTTTGACTGAACTCATAAGCTGGTCAACGTAGCTGATTGCTGGTGGATTTTATTCGCTTTCGTATTAAATGCCGATGTTTGTGCAGAAAGGCGCCATTGCTAAAATCACTAGTTCCTGACGATTGCGACTGGAAGTTCGTTTAAAACGTGAATGTAAATCATTTCAATAATGAGACTTCCATACGTTGCTTGTCAACATTCCATTTTATCAGAACTTATTATTCATAAATGCTGTACTGAGTCGCCTATATTCCGTGACAATATGAATGGTCTTACATAACCTATACATTGCAATCATCATCTAAAAAAAACAATTTGACGTCCGGTTTAAACAAAGGTGACCCCAATGGATGTACTACATGGGGTGAAAAGTCCGCGGCCTTGCAATGAAAGAACTAACTTTTACATATGAAATTAATTTTATTCTTCAACGTAGTCTCCCTGAAGGGAAATGCACTTAGTCCAACGGTCCTGCAACATTTGGATACCTTTGGTATAATAGGATTTCTCCAACCCTGCAAAATAGGCCTCTGTTTCGGATATCACCTCATCATTAGAGTAAAATCTTTTTCCCTGTAGCCATCTTTTTAAGTTTGGGAACAAATAGTAGTCGCTGGGGGCCAGATCTGGAGAGTAAGGTGGGTGGTGGAGTAATTCATAGCCCAAAGAGTCCAGTTTCACAGTTGCTTTTATGGATGAATGCGCTGGTGCATTGTCATGATGAAACAGGACCTTTTTCTTCTGCATATGCGGTCGTTTTCTCTTGATCTCGTTGTCGAGCTGTTCCAATAATGTGACATAGTACTCGCCAGTTATTGTTTTTCCTTTCTCCAAATAGTCGATAAATATTATGCCATGCGCATCCCAAAAAATCGTGGCCATAACCTTGCCTGCAGAACGCTGTGCCTTTGGGCGCTTCGGTCGGCTTTGACCAAATTCTAACCACTCTGCAGACTGTCTATTGGACTCTGGTGTATAGTAATGAATCCACGTTTCATCAATCGTGACAAATCTACGCAAAAACTCCGTTGGATTACGCTCGAACAAAGCTAAATTACGCTCTGAATCGTCAAGACGGTGCTGCTTTTGATCAATTGTTAGAAAACGCGGCACCCATCGCGCAGAAAGCTTTTTCATGTCCAAATACTCGTGTAAAATGTGTCGCACCCGTTCTGTTGATATTTTGAGGATGTCAGCTATTTCACTAACTTTACCTTTCCGATCAGCCAAAACAATACGATGGATTCTTTTGATGTTTTCTTCAGTAACTGCTTCACTTGGACGTCCTGAACGTGGGGCATCATCGGTGCTTGTATTACCTCGTTTAAATTCAGCATGTCACTTCTTGACCGTTGTATACGACGAAGAAGATGTGCCATAACACTTATCCAGCCATTCTTTGCTTTGCACCGTATTTTTTCCCATTAAGAAACAATGTTTAATCAACACATGGAATTCATTATTTTCCATTTTTTACGAACAACAAAAACCTGCGTCCCTCTATTGACAGTAATTCGAAAACTATGACACCAAATGTCAGGAAATTTTGGCTGTAGACAAGTAAAGGGTGGTACTACTGAATGTTAACAAAAATTCTGAAGTAATGACGCCATCTCTATGTGAGGCCGCGGACTTTTCACCCCATGTAGTATTACCGGCAATCAACTGTCTTCTTCGATCATGCTAACAATTAATCGATCACTATTGTTTCTACATTAACATTTGGACTCGCATTTGGATTTTGATTTGATATGAAATCGATTGGAATGCTGATGACTGATGTTCGATAGTGATTTGGATTACTTTTTTTCGCAAACTGGCTAAATCGATTATATTCTCGCTACTACTATAAGTAATATATGTTCATGCGTTGTTTTTTATCGTTTATAAGGCTGTAAGGCTGTAAGGCCTTATACATATGATACTAATAAAACATACATTCATACATCAAAAAAAAAACTGCCCTCCCAGTCAACCAAATTCTTCCTTTTGCTCTCCTATTACCTTCCTTTTGCTTTCCTTTCTTTCTATCTCTTTCCCTCTAACGAATGTTTGACGTTTAAAAAAGAAACAAAAGATATGACTTTTCCGAATTTTTAAAAAGGAAGAATTTGGTTAACTGGGATATGGGTGAAAAAAATCGAACTCGTATAGGTACATGGAGAAGGATCTGATTGGAACGAAGTGTGACCTGCTTTGAACTATGAGACCCTTTATCCAAAAGAAGAACAATTTTTTGGGTGCCTTTTCATAAAAACTTTTTCCCTTTCAGGGACACCGTGTTCTAACTCACGCTACGTGATCCTACACTATAGTGTGTTAGTGGTTTTTCATAAATATTTCTATTGCGTTTAACACGACGTTTGTCACCAGTCGCATTTCGACCCGGGAGTAGGGGGGAGAAAAAAATGTTCGTCCGTCCGTCAACACGATAACTCGAGTAAAACTCAAACCGATTTTCAATTTTTTTTTTTCCTGAAAGGTAATCGAAAAATCTTTTCTGGAATTTCATCTGGGCACTGTCGGTCCAAGGGCCGCCGAGCTAGGTCCGTTGAAGTGGTTTTTGGTCTTGTTCGATTTTCATAAACTTTTTTTTGTTTGAATGGTCTTGGCATAGTCGACATTTTATAGAAGAAACTTTTATGATTTTGAGATCTTGGACTTGGCTAGGCCCTACGTGTTTTTTGTACATAACTCGAGTAAATCTCGTCCCATTTCCTAGCATTTTTTTTTAAATCGAAAGCACTAGGAATGTCTCACACTTTATGGAAGAAAATTCTTTGATCACGAGCCCTTGGTCGGTCGGTCCTATGGTCAGCCCTAGAAAAAAAATGGTTTTTTGCTATTACTGTCTTACTTAACCGGCACTACAATCCTTGAAAGGTTTTGGCCTTCTCCATCATCCTTCTCCAACCGGGCCTATTCGCAGCTAGCGTCTTCCAGCTGGATACCACCACAGTTTTCAAGTCGACTAGAGCTGCATCGTACCATCTGGATTTCGGACGTCCTGCACCTCTATTTCCTTCCAATCTGGTCCTTAGGATATTTTTCGGAATGCAACGATCTTCCATTCGCTGTTCATGACCGAGCCAACGTAGTCGGACAATTTTGGTAGTTCTGACTATGTCGGGCTCTTCATAAAGCTAACTAAGCTCACGGACGGATCGAAGATGAATGAAGGAACTGGAACTGGTGTATATCACCCAAGAACAGATGCCGGCACTTGGATTCATCTGAAGAAGCTCTCTCGTATGGGCAGGAGGAGGTGCACACGAATTTCTGCCAGAAGGACTGGGAGGCAGAGACATAGTTGCATGCACTGATAGTGAGGCAGCGATAAAAGCGCTGATGTCACCCGTTGTGACTTCCAAGTTAGTAAAAGAATGTAAAGAATACTTGAATCAGTTAGGATTGAGAAATCGGGTCAAACTGGTTTGGGAAGCCGGACATTCAGGAGTGGATGGCAATGAGAAAGCTGATGAGCTGGCCAGAGCCTCCCCAAACTCGGACCGTAAACACACATCCCTGTCCCAAACTCACTTTATGCGAAAATGATAAAGGACTGGATGCGGGCGGAACACGGTAAGAGCTGGGCAGCGTTTGATGAAGGAGTGCAAACTAAATACTTCCTCCCTACTCCGAACGAGAGATAGACAAAAGAGCTCCTGATGATGAGCCGGGACCGCGGGAAGAAGATCGTGGGATGACCGGTCATTGCGGATTGAGCAAGCACCTGAAGCTGAAGGAAATGAAGATTCTAGGTGACCCGGAGTGCTCATGTGGCTTGGAAGAGGAATGCTCCAAGTTCCATCAGCTGAGGTACAGGACGCCTGGAGACTATGTCGTCCACCCTTCGAGATTGACGGAACTAGGACTTATCACATTATATAAGTTCCTGGTCGACACGCGAAGGTTAACATGGTTTTACATGATGAACGGGATTGGGAACAAAGCAATTTTAATTTTAAAGCACTCGGGCCTTAACTTTAGAAAAAAATTGTTTTGAAAATCAGTGAAGATTTAACTCTAGTCAGACAGATAAACAATTGTTTTGCAGGTTTTCTAGAATGTTCAGATTACGTTGTGAATAAATCGCGTAAGGTTTATCGGAAAGCTTAACTTGTCAAGATTGTTTTTGTTTCTGTCAAGTGGAGCTTTTTAACAAACCTTGCGGCGCGAATAATTTTCGGAAGTTTTTGGGATTTCGCACATTTGCATGTAAAGTTGTGATGTCTCATTCCAACAGTATGCATGGTGGTTAGAGTGAAATGATGCAAATAGCATCCCTTACATTACATATCGATGAAATAAACCATTCGCACTGCAACTGATTTTAGGTAACTAATTCGACTGGGTTAACACAAAGCCCCTTATACTTCGTACGCTATAAACTACAGCTAAGACGGGCACACGTACTTACGTCTATTGAAATTTATTAAATTTTCAAGGTCTCTACAAATTTTAAAGTATAAAATGACAAAAGATGTAAAGAACAAAGGGTTTGCAACATATGTTTCTGTCGAAAAAGAAATTTTTTGGACTAAATTGGAAATTTTATAAGGTAAAAAATGGTGAGCTGACCACCAGAAAAACGAATATTGAGTTGTCCAAGTAAATTTGTATGGAAAAAAAAGATTGCACAACTCTAGGTTTACAGAATGGTGGGTTGTAAAATGACGTTTCACATCTTGGACAACTTACAATTTTGAAACTTATATGAAATTGGACAACTCACGATACCCCGGGACCACTCTCAATTTACATTAATTAATTCTAAATAGATGAAACAAAATAACTTAATTAAATTTATGTTAATTACATAGCCAAAAGTCAAATCTTCGAGTGGAAAGTGATAGTTTTTACTAAGTTTCAAAACTATCAAAAGAATTAAGTCGAAAGTTGAAGATTGTTAAATTTGGACAACTTACCTTACAGCGTTGAACTCTCTGTTAAAGAAGGATTGAAGCAGGGACACGCTCTATCTTGCTAACTCATTAACTTGGCTTTGGAAATCGCAATGAGACGTGCTGGTATCCAAACCAACAAAACGCTGGTGATTGGAACAGTTCAAGTTCTGGGCTCTACAGATGACTTGGATCTCGCCAGTCGTATACATGCAGCAGCAATTGACACATTCACAAAGCTGAAAATCCGAACCGAGAGAATAGGTTTGATGATAAACGAATCTAAAACCAAGTACATGAAGACCGAGCCGGATCCGGTAGCCAATCAACAGGAAGACAAAATACGCATTGGGGAGTTCAACCTCGAGGTAGTGGATGAGTTCATTTATCTTGGAGCGCTGATACGGTCAGATGGTGACCACATACCTGAAATTCACAGACGTATTGACCAACGGATGTGAATCTTGGACGATGAAGAAAAGTGATGAACAGTTGCTGCTAACGTTCGAGCGCACGGTACTTCGCACCATATTTGGAGCGATGCGCGAGGGTGAGAGGTGGCGATAGCGATATAACTTTGAATTGGAACGTGATTTTGGCGAGCCAGATATGAGTGGTGCATTTAGCACGCATGGATGAAAATTATTCCGTAACGATCCAGAAGGGCGAAGGGGAGTTAGTCGTCCAAAAATTAGATGGATTGATGGCGTCGAAAAAGATCTTCAGACGCTCGGAATAAGAAATTGACAATATGCGGCAAACGACAGGCAGCGTTGGATTGGAATTTTAAAGCAGGCCAAGGACCACAAGTTACTGTAGCGCCGGAAAAGTAAAAGTAAGTACACATACACAAAGTCAGTTTTTCAATAATTAAAAAGCAGCGAAATAATTGGTGCTGGGTCTGTATTCATAATTTTCGTTTTATATGCATATGTTATGTATGGACAGACTTTTCCAACGTTTGTATGTTTGAGCTAATCGTTTTTTAAGTTTTATTTAGAAGTCGTCAGGTCGTCCCGCATGTAAAAAATTTAGTGAGTGCTTTGCGACCGTGGCGATCACAATTTTCCATCTCGGGCGGCGGCGTGGCCTTTTTTCGGCGTCGCGCCGGCTCGAATTGATCGGCGCACATGTCTAGTCTGCGTAGCTTTTGATGTTTATTTGAAACTTATTATAATTTCAAGGTCTTACGAAAGATGAAATGTGAAAAGACAGGACTTGTGCATAACAAAGGTATTGAAACACCTGTATTTGTCGAGTAAAACAAAACTCGAGTTGGGTTGGAAGTTCAAAAACATATTTATTATCGTGTTGAACCTCCGAGGACATACATCGATATTCGCAGATGGAAAATCTATTTGGAGTTTCGTTTGAATGGTGGGAAAAAGGAAGAAGTAAAAGGCGCTCAGTTAACGCTTCGCAGTTGCTAAAAACATAAAAAATTGCAGGTCCATTATTGGACAGTTGGCCTCTATTTGGAAGCCCTTTGCCAATTGCAAGCATTTTATTCACATACCTCATTTTCGTGTTGCATTTAGGACCGAAGTTCATGAAAAACCGAAAGCCGTTTAATTTAAAAATTGCGATAATTTTATACAATGCGCTACAAGTGTGCTACAATGCTTACGGTCTATCGTTGGTTATTCGTGGTAAACCTCTTTGGAAATATTTATTTTTCTTCAATTGTTTCGAAAGGTCTGTTACTGACGATGTGCTCATATATCAAGTGGCTTGGATAATGACAATGAATAAGTTGTTGGACTTGGTGGATACGATATTCTTTGTTCTGTGCAAGAAACAAAGTCACGTGAGTTTTCTTCACGTACAGCATCACTTTCTAACTTTGTCAATTACGTGGGCGTATGCAAAATACTTTCCGATAAGAGAAATCATGATTGCAATGTTGTGCAACACCATCGTTCACACGGTAATGTATTTTTACTACTTCCTTGCGGCTCTCGGTCCGGAGAACAAAAAATATCTTTGGTGGAAGAAATATCTTACAGTCATGCAAATCGTTCAGTTTGTTATAGTAATTATCTATCTCACGGCATCGATTTGGTTAAGTTGTGATTACAATATGAAGATTGTTTATGCATTTATTGCTAATTCCATTTTTAATTTGATTTTATTCGTAAAATTTTTCGTGAAAGCTTATAATTCCGTAGAGCTTTTGAAAGACAAAGTTTCGATATGTGGAAGTTTGCAGTTCAGCCACAACTATTCAGAACATTCGGAACAGCAGCATGGAAGCGACTCACATACTTCTACTAATTATAAGAAACGCATGTAATAGGGAAATAAAGTTGTAAATAAAGTTGCTTGAACATGAATATTTGATGTTAGTAAAGAGTCCTACGTCAGAATTTTTCCACTGGCGTCGTCTTCGGCGCTCACGGCGCTGACTTTAGAACATAGGCACGACTTCCACAATGGAAATGGATATTTTCTCGCTCCTACGGCACACAAAAAAGATGGAGTTATAAGAGCCTCTGACGTCACGACACGAGTCTAATACAGCTATGGGTGTGCGTAGGTATATATTTGATCGACGGCGGCGTTGTATCGGAGGAGAATTTCTTCCAAACAACTCAGGTTTTGTTTAAAATGTTTATATAGTTCTACTGTCAAATAAGAAAAGAATTTTCGCCCCCATTGACAAACTATACGCCAGGACTCTGTTTCTGAAAACTATGTAACAAATTACGAGTCCTATGCGTTGGCCAGTACGTTTGTAACCAATTGATTTGACCCCAGATGCCGAATCTGCAAAAAAAATTCCGTCAGTCCGTCTGCACTTTAAACACTATGACAGGAGTAAATGTTGACAGATTTAAAAAAAAATTTTCGTCTAGGTTCTGGAATTTGTGTCGCAATTTTTTTAACACAATATTCCATTCCAACAAATTTTACGTATTATCAGCGATATCGTCACTTCAAGCGATATCATGCCCGCAGCGGTAGCGGAGAGCGTGACGCAGCCCCCACACCCCAAAAAAATGTCCACAAACCCAAGAAACTTCATACAAAAACCTTTGGGACAAGGAGCCATATATAGGCGAACTTTTGAGTTTTTTCCCCTCGCCCTCCTCCCCCTCCAAATTATTTAAAAAAAACTACGTCGCAGCAGCTTTCAAACGAGCCCTCACTCATTAAAATCGGTTGAAAATTGGCTGAGATATCGAGGTTTGAAAATGACATTTTTGTATGTAGAATCAATTTTTCTATTGTTCACATCATTATGAAAACTTTTTCTGATCTGTCGGTTTCTATCTATCTATCTATGTTCTATGTTCTATCTATTAATAATTTTCGATCTCGAAAACTAGACAGCCGATCTTCCTGAAATTTTCAGGGATTGTCAGTCTCGGCCTCAAATGAAAAATTTCGTATGCCGCTTTTTCCTCCGGTAAAATTCTCGAAAGCCGTGGCATGCTGAAAAGTGGTCAATTTGAGGGTTTTTAGGTAATGCTCGGAGTTTTCGAATTTTAGCTTCGGAGTGACAATAACTAGAGAAATGGTTTCTTCGGGAAAGTTATAGAGTTTGGTCAGGAGAATTTTTTGGGACTTTAAGAAAATGGCTGCCAGCAGTCAAACCGGCGCCATCTTGAATTTTCCCAAGCAATAACTTAGGGTTTTTTTGGTTTTCGAATTTTAGCTTCGTATTGACAATACTTAGAGAATTGGTTTCTTCGGGAAAGTTATAGAGTTTCATCAGGAGAATTTTTTGGTATCATAAGAAAATGGCTGCCAGCTGTCATAGCGGCGCCGTCTTGGGTTTTCGTTTATGCTTTTACGGTTTCCGAATTTTAGCTCCGGAATGATAACACTTAGAGAGATGGTTTCTTCTAGAAAGTTATAGAGTTTCATCAGGAGAATTTTTTGGTATCATTAGAAAATGGCTGCCAACTGTCAAAGTGACGCCATCTTGGATTTTTTTCTAAATTCTGTATAAGAATAACTAGACAGTTGGTTTCTTCAGGAAAGTTATGAATCAGTGTGAAGAATTGGTGACGCGAAGTGTTCCGAAGGTAGCCGAAGGTGATACGAAGTGTTCCGATGGTAGCCGAAGGTGTTGGAGAACAATTTTTTTCGGAGAAAATTTTTTTGGAGAACAATTTTTTTCGGAGAAAATTTTTTTGGAGAAAAATTTTTTTCGGAGAAAATTTTT
>CM055404.1:149377790-149388078 GCA_029228625.1 Pseudolycoriella hygida | reverse complement strand
TTGGAGAAAATTTTTTCGAAGACAATTTTTTTTCGGAGAAATTTTTTTCTAAGAAAATTTTTTTCAAAAAATAGAAATTTTTTCAACAACTGAAAACTTCCAAAACAACTGATATCACAACAAAAACCTCTTAAAAGGTAAAGTGTGACGCAGTCCGAAAGTCCGCTTCCAAAATTAATGATATCGCTTGAGGTGACGCTATCGCTTATAATACGCAGAAGTTTGTTTGAATGGAACCTTGTGTTCAAAGTTTTGATTTCCTGAAAAAATTACAGCGCTGTTTTCAAAACAAAATTACGTTTTGTTAAAAAAATTGCGTCACAAATGCCGGACCCACCAGCGGAATAATTTTTCAACACTTTCAGTTTTTACACGCGAAAATTTAAATTTACCTTAAAGAATCTACGCAATAACAAACAAAAGTCAAATTTTTGCAGCGCAAAAAGTGAAGGTACAGAAAAATTATTTCGTCGTTGGGTCCGGCATATGTGACGCAATTTTTGTAACACAACGTAATTTTGTTTTAAAAAGAGCGCTGTAATTTTTACAGTAAATTAAAACTTTGAACTTTTGCGTATTATCAGTGCTGTTACAAAATAACAAAAATTTCTGGCGCATCTTTAACATTGGTCCAGGAAATTGTCCTCAAATGTCCTTTTGCGTCCGTCACACTTTTAGATTTTGTCCTGTCACGGTTCATGAGATATAAGCGTGGACTAAAAATGGATTTTTAAATCTTCCACCAGAACCCGCTATTTAATTAAATTGTTGAAGCCAAAAATTTGTCATTAATTTGTCCTCGACGTTGGTTGTTTCAGAAATAAGAAATTGGAAATTTTCTAGTGTAAAGTGGTGAAAATTAGATAATTTCATACAAATTCTCATTTTTATTTTTATTTGTTCCGATGTCTTGAAAGGCAACAACAACAGTCCTCAATTTGTCCTATTTTAATCACTTCGACACCATTCAGAAAAACGCTTCCTTCTCTAGTTATAAAGAAAAACGAGTTTGCAGGAAGTCATTTGTATGGGTCGCAGGTAAGGCTAGGCTACCCCCTCACAACTGCAACGCTGATACCGGTTTTTGCTTCATGTATGCAAAACGCAGCGAATTAATGTTCAGATGTGACAGAGACTATTCTTCAATTGCTGAACTACATAATTCAGTAATATTTTCATCTATTTTGATTTATTCATACTATTTCTAAACGCAACACATGATATTCATTCAATTATATCAAAATGGAAACCACAAGTCTGTGCAAACGTTGCAATGTAATACCGACAGCGACCGTATTACCAACTGCACCAATAAAAATTGTACGCCTTTTATCACTTGTTAATTTTAACGACATAAAAAAAACGTGTTCCAAATAAAAAAGCGATCTACACAAAGGTTCGACCTGTGCATTGAGTTTATTGAAGACCGTACAACTATTTGCGTAGCGATACTCATATTTTCGCAAATTTGCAATAAAAAATTCGGTGAGTTATTTCGTAATATTCATATTTTCGCGATAGTGCAATCAAAAATTCGGTGAATGATTGCGTAATTTGTTCCAGTGCCAAGTGCTCCGAAAAACCAAAGCACCACGGATTTCATATAGCCACCAGGTGATTGATTTATCTTTAGTTTGGATGTTCATAATCGAATTGGGTTGAACAGGTACGACCCATACAAGTGACCTCCTGCAAAATCGTTTTTCTTTGCCTTTCAAGACATCGGAACAAATCAAAATAAAAATGAAAATTTGTATGAAATTATCTAATTTTCACCACTTTCCACTAGAAAATTTCCAATTTCTTATTTCTGAAACAACCAACGTTTAGGACATATTAAGGACAAATTTTTGACTTCAACATTTTGATTAAATAGCGGCTTCTGGAGGAAGATTTAAAAATCCATTTTTAGTACACGCTTATATCTCATGAACCGTGACAGGACAAAATCTAAAAGTGTGACGGACGCAAAAGGACATTTGAGGACTTATTTCCTGGACCAATGTTAAAGATGCGCCAGAAATTTTTGTTATTTTGTAACAACACTCGTATTATCAGCGATATCATTAATTTTGGAAGCGGACTTACGGACTGCGTCACACTCTACCTTTTAAGAGGTTTTTGTTGTGATAGAGTGAGCTATAAAAGTTCATTTAAGGATGAATAGATGAACCGAAAAATGAACAAGAAAGGGGATTTGATTAGTAGATCAACGAAAAAGAGATAAAAGAACGGAGAAAATTGAGGCGATTTGGAGCTTGGAGCATAAAGGTGCTGCATTGGTTCAATATCTGTTGTTTAGTAGTAATTCATTTGATTCATAAAGACCACTAGATTTGTAGTTTTTCAAAGGACTACTTTTCTTTTCTTTTTATTAGAATTTCTAAGTGAATGAGTGTATTCCAGTTCAAACAAACTGGAAAGAAGAAATGGACAAAAGTTCAACGAAATGACAAAAAAACATGTGAAAACCCAAATGTAGTGAATAGCCCCTCAGCATTTTTTGATCATTTCGAAAGTTTAGTCATTTCTTTTTGGTCAATTCTTCTGGGCAATTCAAAATTCATTCTCCCATTCACAGCCCGGTTGTTTCAAAATTTCTTTGATTCGCCATTTTGTTATATTTGTTTGAAATTTCATTTCATTCATTAGTGGGCAACGATACCTCAAAGCATTCACATTTTCATTTTTCAGGGATTAACGATCTTAACACAAAATTCATTTCGCTTCCCTTACCCACACTAAATGCCATCAAGTCCAAATGACTCGAGAGTAAACAAAACTGAGCAAAACGAAAGTTTAAATTTAGATCTCGTCACGTCGCGTTATCCCTTAAGTACCGTTTTTTGGGTTCATTTTCATAAAACTTTATCTAGGTTGAGGGACCCCGTGAATAAATAACTCGATATTTCATACGCAGGATGTTGGTTAAGGCTTTGTTAGGAATCGTACGGGTCTGCGTAGCTTACTTTTTATATGAAACTAATTATACTTTCAAGGTCTTACGAAAGCTAAATGTTTGAAAAGACTGAACTTGTGCATAACAAAGGCCTTGAAACACGTGTATATGCCGAGTAAAACAAAACACGGGCTGGGCTGGAAGTTTAAAAACATATTTATTATCGTATCGAACTTCCGAGGACATACATCGATATTCGCAGATGGAAAATCTATTTGGAGTTTCGTTTGAATGGTGGGAAAAAGGAAGAAGTAAAAGGCGCTCAGTTAACGCTTCGCAGTTGCTAAAAACATAAAAAATTGCAGGTCCATTATTGGACAGTTGGCCTCTATTTGGAAGCCCTTTGCCAATTGCAAGCATTTTATTCACATACCTCATTTTCGTGTTGCATTTAGGACCGAAGTTCATGAAAAACCGAAAGCCGTTTAATTTAAAAATTGCGATAATTTTATACAATGCGCTGCAAGTGTGCTACAATGCTTACGCTTTAACGTTGGTTATTCGTCATAAACTTTTTTGGAAATATTTATTTTTCTTCAATTGTTTCGAAAAGTCTGCTACTGACGATGTGTTCAAATATCGAGTGTTTTGGATAATGACAATGAATAAGTTGTTGGACTTGGTAGATACGATATTCTTTGTTCTGTGCAAGAAACAGAGCCACGTGAGTTTTCTTCACGTACAGCATCACTTTCTAACTTTGTCATTTTTGTGGGCGTATGCAAAATACTTACCAGGAGGCGAAATGATGATTGTAATATTGTGCAACACCATCATTCACACGGTAATGTATTTTTACTACTTCCTTGCGGCTCTCGGTGCCGAGTACAAAAAATATCTTTGGTGGAAGAAATATCTTACAGTCATGCAAATCGTTCAGTTTGTTGTAATGATTATCTATCTCACGGCATCGATTTGGTTAAGTTGTGATTACAATATGAAGATTGTTTATGCATTTATTGCTAATTCCATTTTTAATTTGATTTTATTCGTAAAATTTTTCGTGAAAACTTACAATTCCGAAGAGCTGTTGAAAGACAAAGTTTCGATATGTGGAAGTTTGCAGTTCAGCCACAACTATTCAGAACATTCGGAACAGCAGCATAGAAGGAAAGGGGAGGAACACACTTCCACTAACTATAAGAAACGATCGTAATAGAGAAATGAGCTTGTTGATTGGATTTCATTAAAGTTATTTTTGTGTTCAATTAAATACTTAATGCCACAGATATCTTCTAAGCCAAAGTTTCGATTTTTCAATCTACATTACCAACTCTATGAAACGATTGTAGAAAAGAAATAAATTCGTTGCTAAAATAAACGTTTAAGGTAAAATATTTTAATGCATAACGAGCGGTATTGTTGTGTTACATTGACGGTTCATCGCCAATGTATACATAAAATAAATGCCACGAAATTGCACGAAACTGTGTAAACTGCACGAAACCACTTATAAGCTGCACGAAACCATGTAAATCTAGTTACTGTGTAAGGTATGAAACGCTCTCATCGTACTAAACGAAAAACATGGCCGCTTTGTTGTTGTCAAAGCGAACGTGTGGAAAATATGTGAAATTTTTTGGTGTGTTTTCAACATACCGCTCACTTATGCATTAAAATTTTGAACTGAATTGGCTATGATATGCAGTTGTAACACATCTGCGATTACGACACCTCGCCTTTGGCTCGGATATCGCAAACTTTCGCAGATGTGTTACAACTGAATTACATAGCCAATGCAGTTAATAACTATGGTTGAGTATTTTGAACTGTTTTCAAGGCTTCCGGCGCATTAAAATGAATTCGCACCATTTTTGAATCTTCATTCCAGATCATAGCTGGTAACATAAGAAGTTTTCAGTCCGAAATGTAAATGTATCAAACGAAGTAAACAAAAGTTTTATTCGGATCAGAGTGGAGAGCTGAAAATATATCGACGGTGGCGGCTATCAGACTAAAAAAAAGGCGGCAACGGCTGGATCGGCTAAACCGTTTAGAATTTGTGGCGGCGGGCGGTTCAATGACAAATTCTTGTTTTTTTTTACGTTTTGTGAATTTTTTTGAACTCGCGAGAAGTTATGGGGTCTATGCTATTAGCACGACGTTTGTAACCAGTCGATATTAGACCTGTTCGCCGGTAAATATATTATGCGACTTTGGTGCATAACTATATTCTGAGGTCCCCACTGCACAAAATAGATTTTTTTTTGGAAAAAAATTTAGTTCCACTATTTTCTTATGACAGTCTTATGACTTACTTCGAGTTTCCGCACGCTGTCGGATTCATGGGAGCCCATTGAAGAACAAAGTGTACCCAACTTTTCCTAGCGCCAGACCGCGACGATGACATCAGGTAGTGGCAAACTAATTTAAGGGAAATGTTAGGAATGAATAGTACTTTTAATATAAAAAATGTTCAATTCACAAACTTGAAGTTTCCTGTGTCTTAAAAGTTGACCCATATTTCTTCCCGAGAATGTTAGAACCGCAAGAAGTCATTTGTTCCTACGTTTGAAATTTTTCGAATCCAAATCTTTTTATTCCCTAAAAGATAATCGAAAATGGAAGGTCAAGTTCGAAGATGAGCAAAAGTGGTCAAAATCGGTGTTTTTTGAGGGTTTTTTGAGGACTATTCTGAACGGATTTCATTAAACTTGCCTGAACATGACTCCTACCCTTATACTAGTTTCATGAAATTTCGCAAAAGTCTACGTTTTTCACTGTTTCTGGGATTTTTTGACTATTTTGATTTTGCGGAACCCCAGATCACTCCGGATTGAGCAGCGTCCATAGACACTTTTTATCAGGGACCCATTTAGATTCGTTTTAACGCTGGTGCCCCAAACTTTTCGACCCTTTAATTTTCCCACACATTTTTGGACCACCGTTGGCGCGTCACTTCGGGAAAGTTTTCAAAATTGTCGTTTTGACGGTATCCAATGTAATCTAACGATCCAGTTCTCTAAGTGTTCAATTTTATTAAATTGCATAACATTCCTCGACATTCTATTGACGTTTAGGGTTTGCTTTAAAAGAAATTAAGAGATTTCAACAGCTGTTCTGATACGCACAGGTCTTTTTGCTAATATACGTGCGGGTTGCTAGCACTACCAAAAATTAGATCGAAATTGGAGTTAAGTCGAGATGTAGACGAAAGTTGACACGAGTTAGCCCCCACAGCAGAAATTTTGGGGATTATCAATCAGGAATTATCGCCCGGACGAATGAGAATTATCACCTGGGGAATTTTTGCCCTCGAACTATCACCCGGAACATACCCATTGGATGCGATAAAAGGCGAAAAACTTGGCAAAGTCGAGGTGGCAAGCGAAAAAAAAAAAAAAAACAAAGCTGGGGTGGCATGCTCGCCGTCTTGACTTATTGATAGTTACGAGTAGGCCTGGCAATGTCGGCTGCCGGACGATAATTTAGCTGGGTCTTAGTTCTTTCATCGCTGGCCGGGGGTATTTAAATTGCTGTCCTATTTTTCTGAGTGATAATTCCCCGGGTGATAATTCCTCGGACTCATTTGATTGAAGTGTTAATATTCGACGCTTTCGGCCATGCAAAAACCAAAATAATGTTGTCAAAATTCCGCTTCAAATGAAAGGTATTAATGTAAGAACGTGTCTCACTTATTACTAACTTGGGACCAGCCTGCCTCCCTGAGTTATGGCAGAAAAAGTACTGAATTTGTATGGGAGCTATAACAAGGCAGGCTGGTGTCAAAATTCTGCTTGAGCCAAATGAGAGATATTAATGTAAAGTAGCATCTCACTTATTCTCAACTTGACACCAGCCTGCCTCTTTCATGGCATTTCCATGTCCCCTTTTTGTATTTTACATCAAAGCAGACAAAGGTAATGCAATAGTCATTATGGACATAACTGATTATGATGAAAAGATGTTAGAACATATAACTTCTGGCAATTATTTATCTCTGTCTAGGAATCCTCTAAAGAAAATGATTGATAATGCTAGAGCTGTGATGAATGAAGTTCTTCGTGTCTTCGCAAGTGAAGAAGACAAATAAATGTTGAATAAATTGAAATATGAGTTATTCGTATCGAATCCCAGCGTACCCCGGTTATATAGTCTTCCCAAAATTCATGAAAATGGCCCCCTCAAAATGAGACCAATTGTTTCAAACATCAATTCACCGAATTATAAATTAGGTAAATGGTTAGTGAAACAATTAAAACGTTTACGCAAGTTAGATGGGTGCTCCATTAAGAACTCTTTCGAAATGGTAAAGTAGATTAAAGATCTGGTACTAGAAGATGATGAAGTTTTGGTTTCTTTTGACATCGAATCGTTATTCCTTAATGTCCCAATTGATGAGGAATTAATCGCTATGGAAGAATGGTTGACTGCGAATAATATCGACATAAAAGAGAAAGAAGTTTTCATGTCAATAGCAAATCTCTGCATGAATGACAGTTATTTTAAGTTTCGAGAAAAATTTTATAAACTAAATTTCGGTACAAGCATGGGAAATCCCTTATCACCCATAATTGCTGATTTGTTCTTGTCGAAATTAGAAAACACTCTGAACGAGAAAAATCTTTTACCCAAGTGGTGGCATCGATACGTGGATGATGTCGTTGCTGTGATCAAGAAATGTGACTTAGATAAAACTTTACAAATGCTGAACTCACAATTTCCGTCAATAAATTTTACCGTCGTACCCGAAGAAGATGGTCAGATCGCTTTTCTGGATTTGTTGCTAATCCGGAGAAATAATAAGATTGAGATAGCAGTATACCATAAGCCCACCAGCACACAACGTTTCATTCCTTCAACCTCCAATTGCCCAATTCAACATAAAATGGCCCCATTCCATTCTATGGCCCATAGATTATGCAAATTGCCTCTTTCAATTATAAGAAGAAGTACGAGTATATTCAACAAGCAGCGAAGGTAAATGGGTATGAAGCATCGAATATAGATAAAATTATCAAACGTCACTCTGATAAAATCCGCAAGAATAATTTGTCTACGTTCTTTTCACAACAAAAAGCAACGAATTCCCACAGAGTCTGTTTGACGTATGTTCCCAAAATCACAAACAAACTGAAGTCGTTGTTCAAGAGACAACAAATGCAGATTGTTTACCGAACGCAAAACAAGGTATCCAATTTTTTTGTAAGTACCAAGTACAAAATTATATGGTTAGAAAAGTCCGGAATCTACCAAATGTTGCCAGGATGCATGCCGAATTGCCTCTCTGAATTGCAACCGAAATCCTCTGTAATAAGAAATCTTTCGAGTGTGACTCTCTAGAAGCCGTCCTCATCAATGACCCTAACTTTCCTAAAAATTTCTTCGTTTCTGGACCCATAGAACCTAGAGTTTCAAAAGCAACAGGAGTTAATAAATAGTTTTCTTTTAAAGATATTAAATGATTATGTTTAAATCTTTCTGCTTTATCGGCTATTGAACGCGAAGATTCGTTAATATAAGAAGGAGCTAACGTGTCTCGAACAGTAACATCCCAAAGAAGAGACTTCCCATGACTCCATGGAATTAGAGTCATACCATCAGGTCGTTTTCCATCATCCCTAGAAATTCCTGGTGGTGGTATTATATTTGGAAAACCTGCGGAAGAGAATGCGTGAGAAATAATTTTATTAATTTCATCGTATCCTGATTTCTTCTTGCAAGACAAACCATGCAAGCCGTCCTTTTTGACCACAACACCACAAATTATTATTACTAATTATATAAAATTCAAAAGTTTGTCTGTTTGTCTGTAAATTGTCGGTCACAAATTTCCAGCGTGAACCAACATAGGTCCGACCTGCTTGAAGAGTTCCGAGGAACTGAAGCAAAAAGTCGTTTTGCATTGCCTTTTATAAGCCGAAAGCCAAAGAAAAGGCAATGCAATAGTAGATTCTTTTGCATTGCCTTATATGAATAAAAAAAAGGCAATGCAAAAGTAGATTCGCAAGTGAATCTATCTACGTCCGACCTGCTTGAAGAGTTCCGAGGAACTGAACCCTCCCTTTTGCATTGCTTTTCTTAACCCAAAAAAGCAATGCAAACCTAACTTCGAGGGGAAAGAGAAAGCCACAAGGGAAACCTAGAGACAGAGAACGAAATTATTCCCTTTTGACCGCAATGAAGCAGTCTAACAAAAATAATGCGCTCTTATTATGGGAGCGGTCTCCCATATAGGAACAGTATCGCCATCCGCACCTAGCATCGTTTTGCAACGACGCTTAGCGCTGGACATCACCAACCGGCGATACTTTCAAGCGAATTGAAAAGTAGTATTTATACATTTAAAACCGTGTACTTCCTGTGAAGTATAACATTTCTACAATACTTTTACAAATTTTGAAAAATTTATACTTCGTTATTATTTTCATATGAGAAATTTGTTCAGGGAGAATTTATTGTTGTGTGTGTGAGAACAAATGTAAAAAGGAAGAAACGAAAAAACTATTTTATGCACGTGGCTTCATTCAGTAATATTCTCAATGTATTTACGTTTGTTTATTAAAAGGCGTATTCAAATATTTTTTTTTATTTGTATGAAATGAAATCATGTGGCGTATTCAAATATTTTCTTTGTAAGGAATTATTTGTATGCAATGAAATGATGCATTGATTTTCTTTATACATTTTTTTGGTTGGTGAAAATGTCGGGCAGTTGGACATTGGGTCAATTTTTATGCTTTTAAAAATATCTTGGAATGTATGGGAGTTGGGCGATAGGTTTCTTCGGCAAAGTCTTAGAGTTTTGTGAGTAGCATCTTTATGAATCCTAAGAAAATGGCTGCCACCTGTGAAAGTGACGCCATCTTGGATTTTTGGTATTTTCGGAATGAGAATAGTTACGCCTTCGGTTTCTTCGGGAAAGTTGTTGATGTTCATGAGTAGCATCTTTACGAATCCTAACAAAATGGCTGCTACCTGTGAAAGTGACGCCATCTTGGATTTTTGGTATTTTATGAATGAGAATAGTTACGCCTTCGGTTTCTTCGGGAAAGTTGTTGATGTTGATGAGCAGCATCTTTACGAATCCTAAGAAAATGGCTGCCACCTGTGAAAGTGACGCCATCTTGGATTTTTGGTATTTTCTGAATGAGAATAGTTACGCCTTCGGTTTCTTCGGGAAAGTTGTTGATGTTGATGAGTAGCATCTTTACGAATCCTAAGAAAATGGCTGCCACCTGTGAAAGTGACGCCATCTTGGATTTTTGGTATTAAGAGCTGGAGCACTTATTAACCAATATCTCGGCCGGTAGTTGCTGGAATGAGGCCAGTGAGGTGTCACATGAAATGTTTCGACAGTGTGAAGGTAGAGAAACCGATTTAAAGAAA